>WHVE01000477.1:0-104577 GCA_015178995.1 Trichophaea hybrida
AAGCACAATAATCGCTACACAGCAATGGACTACATGGAACAGACTCTTCGGTGGCTTGCTTTGTATGCATGGTATGTCTAGGAGAATGCAGTAGTCCTTGACATGATAATGGGTCAAGAGAAATGGCAAATGACTAGGTGCTCCTGGCAGACAAGGATCTTTGCCGTCAAATCTGAACCTTTGATTGGACCCAATACACAACCTCTGTGGCTGTTTAAACTTTCAACTATTTGTTCACGTTCACGGTCTTTCAAGCAGATATCACTAGCTGAAGCAGCTGCAACCTTCAACATTTGATATTGTCATTACTTGTCAGGCAGCATCTGCATGAAATCTAGGGCCGCAATGCGGTCAGTGTGATGTGGGCCTACAGAAAGGAGTTCAAAATAGATGTAACTTTACAACCTCACAATGAGGTTGCTTTCTACATGCCAGAGTTTCATAACCCTCAGCAGATGAACAGGATCCTAATCGACTGCAGGGTTGAGGGTATGACAGATGGTAAGACAGACAGGTGGCCACCGCAGGTAATATGGGTGTGGGTGGGTGACAATACAGATAATGGACTCCACAGGCGCCACCCTACATTTTCCATTCGATACATCACCTTGTCACCACTCACCAGGACCTCGCTGGTCCGTGGAATGATTGCAAGGACTGGCAGCTAGCTGTTGCAGCAGCACTGTGCTTACCTTTCATTCCTTTCTGCCTGGGTTGATAGACTATCACCGCTGGAGTTGTCAGTTGTTGTCGGTAAACATTTGAAGCATTGTTAAGCGCACCCTCAAATTGTGTATGGGTTCGTCTGAGTGGTACAAAAATGAACACCACATGTTATTGATGTGGAGAAAATTGATGGGCCGAGCCACTCAGTCCCAGAAATCCGGGCAGTGACAGGAAATAGTTCGGTATAGATTGTGAACAATCAAGTGGATTTGAATACGTACTGGAATGTATATTAAGACACAATACATATGAACAAAAGGTTTGGAACCACATCGGCCACTTATTCAAATGAATGACAGCAGTTTCACACAGGGGTGCGCTTGAAATCTAGCCGTTGTTTATTGACAATATATTTGCGTAATGAGATCAAGCAATATCTGTTTATTCAAATGTCTCGTGACGATGCTTGAAGTAGCAGTGATGAATTCACAGCATGATTTGTAAATAGACTGACCTATGATGCCAATTGACAGTGAGGACTGTGGAGCTTCAGGGAGGTGCGCAGAGCAGAGTATGCCAAGGAGCAAGATTGTGGACCTGCCAAGAAATGGCAGGGATGCGGTGAGATGCAGCTGTGCAATTGTGGAAAGTTCACAGATACACCGGGAGCTGCCTGGAGCGGGTTGAAGTATTGTAAAATAATAAGGGAGAGTTTGGACGCCACCCAAGCCCCAAGGAGGATCCCGGAAGGTGGTTGCCAGACCAGGGAGAAAATTGCATATTCCTGATGCAGTATACAGAACAGATCTAATGATATCCTTTGCTAAATCGAAAGCTCCTCTGTTATGGAGTGGCACCTTACTATCCTTGTTGTTCTTTGTCTCCAACACACCTTCAATATGTGCAGGGACAGTTGAAGAATCCCAACTCCTAGCAGGCCGCCATCTGGCATGATGAAATGGAAGGAGAAACATTGTATCTTGGCTACCTGATCGAGTTGGAGTGCCTTCAGGTGATTGTGAGCACATCAACAACCGGGAAGGGTCTACATTGGTGAACCTGAGATTGAATTCGAAATCCTTTCATTGGAGTGGGTCAGTCGCCTGGATGGTATTTGAGCGAGCGCATTTTGGGCCTTTTGAGCCTGTATTGCAACAGCATCCATTCCGTTCATTAGTCAATGGTAGCTCGTTATCATCATCGTCAGCACCAGATGTGAGATAATCATCTTACAGTCGGTGTTCATTGTCATCTTCGGTATTGTCCTGTTCATTCCACTGGCTCTGAAGGTTAGCTTGATAAACATCAAGAATTCATTTGGCAATACATGTCTGGGAACACGTAGAAAACCTTTTTGACTGGCCATCCTTGCTGAGTCCTCAAAATATCACTCTTGAGAAGTAGTAATGTGAGTATGTTGTGAGACAATAGGTGATAAGAATATATTTGAATATGATTTGAGAAGAAGAGGTTTGAATATAGCTCAGGTGCACCCGGACAGCCTCTTTTGTTCTATAGGAATCAGAAGATGACACAGTTGTTCACATCGTAGAGAACCACCTGTTTATGGCCACTAATATTCAAAACCACCTCAGCTGCTTATCTATGTAATAAGTTCAGGGATTTGTTAGTGAGCCAATCTGATATTCGGACTGCAGGACTGCTTACCATTGTGAGATGGATAGATTCAGACTCAGATGTGGTTGAGTTAGATGCAAGTCCATGCTCTGTATCAGAGTTTTTGGGAGTGCCTGAGCTGCTGATATCCGCTGTGTCACCTGTTATTATTGCAAGCCAACGATGGTGATTTGGCTTGAATACCTAAGAGGGCTACCAGTGTTATTCCTGTTTGAATACCAGTGCTTTGCATTCCGTTTTGGCTTCAACATTGCTCCAGGAAATCACTGCCTTCAATGTTCCCCGCATGTGTCTAATACCCTGCCCTAAAAGTAGCGGCACTGGAATCATGGACACTTTGGATTGTGTTTTTGTTGCACGTTATGCACTGGGTTTTGTGGTACCATGTTCAGTAATCCATTGCTTGAAACATTCAACCATGAGCAGCTCAATGTCAGCAGGCTCGGTTTGACTTACCCAAGCCTTAAAGGAGAAATGGAATCAATCATCCCAGTCAGCAGTTGATAGTCCTTTCGAACAATCTGCAGAATGTGCTGCTTCAGGATCCTGCTGCCGATGAGATCAAACTGGGACAAGTGGTGTTCCATGTTGTTTGACAGCATTGGAATCCGAGATGCACCCCATGGGCTGTTGCTGTTGCTCAAAATTGGGAATCTGCAGCGATCAAACTTATGCAGTACTGCACCGCAGCTATATGCAATCTCCAGCTGAATGCACATAGTATCTTCTGTAGTGGGAATTATGTCTATCCAGATCCAGTCAGTTCACCTGCCAACAAAATCAAGTAGGGGATAGTGTTGGCTGAATGGTAGATAGAATGGGGGCATGTGTCTAGGTAGAACAGTGATGATGTGAATGGTAGGCAGGCGGGTTGAGCTGTAGGTGTGCAGAGATGATGAAAAGGGGCAAGATAGAATACAGCAGAAGAGACAAACACATCATGTTATGTTGGCAGTTACCAGGTGAATGCACCAGGGTGCACCTGACTCCCATTTATCAAAATCCAATGACTATCAGCTGGTATGATGCCGAACCTTTGCATCTATTCTCACTTAATGTTTGCATACTCTGGAAGCTTTGAGCTATAGGTCGGTCAGTCGTGAGAGTTTGGCAGGCCAAGCACACATATGAAATATTGCTGGTACCGTGTTGTTAACGGAAAGCATTGGTAGAGCTTAGTCCCAGTATGTTGCAGATGCAACAGGGATAGTGTGGAAAATTAGGATTGCATGTATTGCTATTTCAAGTAAGATCTGAACCATCTTCGCTTACTATTTCTGTTTATTTATTTATTTATTCATCATACAGTATACAGCCTGCAGGCAATGGCCGGTGAGGTATAAACAAATATCTGTGAACAAGAACAACATATGAAACCGAATACAGAACAACCACAATACCCCTGGCTAGGTAGTACCGCTCCACAGTCTCCTGTCACCCCTGCTCTAGTGACAAAGCAATTTTCAATAAATCATGGTAGTCTGTAACAAGCTTCATTCAATAGTAAAATATCTGTGAGTTTCATTCAGCTTGGTCTTGCATATCATGCGGGTTTGCCCCTTGGAGTTTGACCTCCTTCTCCCCTCTGCGTTCATATGTACTCCTTCTCTCAACTCTCTGCTTCTCCTTCTTGATTATTGTCATCCTTCCCATCATCTGCTCCACTGCCACTCCGATATGTCCCCACCATATCATTGACAGTTCCCTGGCGTGTATTTTGGATGGTACCCTGCCTATAGTGTTTATCATTACCGAATTGGCACAGGTACCATCTTCAAGTAGCTATATGTGTCTCATGCAGAAAATATTTCAAATGTTGCATTGCATTATCTGTATAAAGAAGATGCTTCAAGAGATATCGAGGATGTACCACTCCAATCGCATTTCGCATCGTTTGTCTTTCATATTGGTATAGAGGGCATTTCAGAAGATGATGTACAATCGACTGGGAACCACCATAGCAATATAGGCAGTAAGAGGAGACAATTGAATTAGTTGGTATTTTGCATGGATAACTGTGGAAGTATCCATGTCCGGTTCGTAGTTGGGTAACTGTAGATGAAAACTGATGGTTGCCATTTGTGAAAATATTTTCTGGTTCAGTACAGAATGTTCCAATATAGTTCTTTCCTTTTGCTGGATGCCTTATCCACCAATCCCCCCAATTTTGAAACCTTGCTGCTCAGGTTACCCTCTTGAGATAGAATAAGGAGGTATTAGAGCAGGTAGATTGTTTTTCGAGAGTGGACTTTTTGCCAACTTGTCGGGAAGTTCATTTCCAGGTACATCTGTAATGCCAGCAACCCATTGTACCGTGATTGTAGTTTTGAGTGCATGGAGGTTATTAGCAATATTGGAGAGTGCCAGGGAAGTGGACAGACCTGGGGTGGGTTTGAAGGTATTGAGACGTCATATGGCAGCTTGATTGTCTGTGAAAATCCATATATGTCATTTGGTAATATTATTACATTGACAAATCTGAAAGCATTACTGTGCACCTTTAAAAATACCGAGTAATTTGGTGTCATAAACTTCCTGATGATGGCCCATTGGATAGGTTGCATCAATGACTTCTTCTCCAATCATTTCCACTACATTTCCTGCACCAATGTTTTTGTTCCACATGGATCCATCTGTATAACGAACAATTTGGCATTCAATTCATTTTAACATTGCATACTGCGCTTCGTGGGCTTTGGCTTCCTCTTCATTTGAGTGGCGATTAATTTGTGTTTTGACTCAGCATTTATTCGATAGTGGACAGGCTGCAGTTGAGTAGGTTTCAATCTCCAAGCTGTTAGAAATTCGTGGACTGAGGGTGGATATGGTTTGGATAAAATGTATTTCAAATTTGCAATTATTTTGTTTGATACTATTCCATCAAATCCAAAGCCCAGATGTATTACTGGACTCTGGGGTTTCATCAAGTGGAGGGAAAGTCAATGGACAAAATTGTCGAATTGGGTGTATTTGGGGAAATGTAGGTATTTAAATTACATATTTTCCTAGCAGGTGATTCAGTTGAACAGCAATTGGTGGCAGGGCTAATTCATCGGTCGGGCTATTGTTGGTGATATATGAAAGACTCCAAGGATATACCGAAGGGCCATCTTGTGAACTGTTTCACATTTCTGTTTATACGCTGCTGTCCCCATCCACCAAACATCTGCTCCAATGTCGTAAACAGATTCAACACATGCATTATAGTGGGCGGACTGCACTGGGGATTAGTTCTAATTCTGTATTGGCTAGTAATTTGATGACGCCAAGGGCGCTTTGGCCACATGCAGCTTTCAGCATAACATGGTATATGAAGTGGATTTCTCTGTCAAACCAAATACCAATCCACCGCACCATATCTGGGCCAATGCCTTTTGTTCTTACTTTGTCTGGTTTTGGTTTTGGTCAAGAATGTTGTACCTGACAGCTCATCCACTGGGCTCTCTGACCCTCGACCACTACCATAAGTAATTATCCACAACTGTATTCTGTTGTTCACATCAAATCAAGTGGATATATACCGTAACCCTTATCCAAACTGCATTCATACATAATGAACACTCCTGGATATACCGCAGCAAATCCAAAAAAAACACATTAATCGACCCATCAATAAAATCCCACAACCAAGCGCACCTAGAAACACATAAGCAGCTATTCCCATAGTGACAACATCCCAGCCGGAATGGCAGTCTTCTCACTGCATGTTCTGAGCAAATTGTAGACCTCCTCGTTGCTTATTATCAAATGATTTATCAGTCCATACAACACACGTAGCCAAGTAGGATCATTGCCCATATTGATTGCAGTCACACTATCATGCAAGCCATTTAGACCAGTGTTGGCAAACTATATATGAAGCTTACATATCCGACCCAGTTGCACAATCCATCCAAAAGCATGCCACTGCTAGTTGGAAACCCAAGGCTTTTGATGATTTACCATATGGTTGGCAGCCATGAAGTTAAGTCCAGTGCCACCAATCTTGGTGGTGGTAATGAAGACTAGACACCAGGGAGCATTATGGTAATTCTTGATAACATTGCTGCACCTGTTGTTGGAAACCTCAGAGACCTAGAAAATAACCTGGATATCATGATTGCAATTGTGCTGAACCCACCATGCAAGATGGTAAACCTGGCCTGGCAAAGGACAAAATAGTTCAGTCTTCTGAGGTAGTGGTGAAAGAACAGGACAGACTGGACAAGGCTGGTCATCCATCTGAGAAACAATCGCCAACCCACTGATCAACTCAGTGAGATATGATTCACTAAGCCATCAGAAAATTGGGTCCTCCCGAAATTATTTGGAATCTCAATCTTCCTTCCAACTGCCATCGGCCAAATGATCACCTTCTTGCCCTAACAGTTGTGAAAAACAACCAAACTGCCAGTGAGAAATCCGCCAGGTGACCCATTGCTCACCTTCGAGCCTCTGCCTCTTGAGTTGGGTGACAACATCATTGAGCTGCTTCTGTTCTTCATGACACCTGTCCAGTGTTACTGGATGGAAATCCTCTGATGGAATGAAAACCAGAGGTACACATGATGTCAGCTGTGTGTCACGGTTGTGTTGGGTAACAATCCGTGGTGGAGTGATGATCAGTGAATAATATAAAAGATAAAGTACAACAAGAATGAAATCAGGTTTCGAACAGAGGCTAAAGCACGACGAAAACGAAATCAGGTGTCGAACGGAGGCTAAAGCATGGAGAGAATGAAATCATGTTGCGAATCAGGATTCAACGGGAAACAATGGAATCATACGAAAGCAGTGTACAAAGAATGCAGGAGTTCAGGTGTATCATGGAACGAGTGCAATCACTGTATATAATCCAGGCGTTCGGCGGAGGATAAGTTTCTATCTTCACTCATTCTCTTGTCTCTAAATCAATCAACTAGCTTCGGCTTTATCTTCTTTCACACTTGGTCATTCTGGATCAAGTCTCTTGCATACAGTCCTCATTTCGTAGCTAGAGGATACTCGTAGAGTCCTCCACCACCTGTCTTCCGGTCATTATAACTCTGCGAACCTAGAGCCCCGAACCCTCGATACTGAGCCCTGAACCATTGACAGAAGATCTAGTCTAAAATCGATTCTACCGGTTATATTCTTGTTTTATGTGCCGTTATCCTCACCGTTTAGGTTGCTATTATTGTCATCACATTTGCAACACGTCTTGCAAAGTTTTTAAATAAGCAAGCAATTTTGAAAGTAGATTGGTCATCCAATCCTACTGGAGACACATCTGATTATCTTGTGTGTGGACTTTTCGAAGACTTAAGAATCCAGATATTTTCGGCAACCAGTGCCACTTCTAAACACATGTGTGAGGATGAAAGGACCTGCGACTGTATTTATTTTTGCTACTGTTCTGAAGAAGTAGGAGACCTAGACTACAATTATTCAAACCGAACTATCCATTGCAACTGCGGAGCCATTGAGGATTGGACCGAAAAACCTACCTGCAACTGCGGCATAGAGGAATTCGATACTTTTTTCGATTGCATCGAGGAACAAGATTGCATACTCTGATGACTTTGGATTATCGATCCCGAATCCCTCTTGCCTTGGTGTGTAGTCCAGTGGCCGGCATATACGCTTTTTTAGCCAACATCGAAGCAATCGAACAGTTTTGACAGCGATTCGCCATTGGGCGTTAATGTGCCGAATCCCAAATAAGTGTATTTGGTGTGAAATTCCCTGTTGCAACGACTGCTGGATATACTGGAAAACCATTACCTGGAGGCACATCTGTAACGAGTGCCTTGAAGTAGCACAAACCTTCGGTTGGAGAATCAATAAATATCTACACCAATCACTGTTCAAAAATTGCAAAGAGGTCAGGAGAATCTTCCAGAGCAACCCATGATGTGACACTGATGGAGGCACTACAATTGAAACTGGAAAACGTCACGCTGGCATATATGGAGAACATGAACAATGAACAGCTCAGGAGTCACATTCAGGACATCAACACAGGACTTACAGCCCTTGCTCTGTTACCGGCAAGCAGCAGGTTGAACGAATTGCAAAGAACTGGCAATCTGTGAAGAATACGGAGGCACGACTATCGGAATTGTTGGCACAAGGAAACAAGGTTACCGAGGAACGGAACAACCTGCAACAGGAGCTGTGTCTTACGCAACAGAAGTTAAAAACCACGGAAGAAAGAGTAGCAGTCTGCACACATGGAGACCTGCAAGCCAAGATCACAGATCTAGAACAACGATTGGAAAACTGAGCCTCAGAAGGGACAGAAAACATTAGAAAGAAACTAGATGAATCATAGGAACTGTTAAGGATATGTGGAGAAGAAAGAAACGAATATCGGGATCAGGTCAAGCGAGTATTAGCACTGGCAGGAACATCGAATGATGGCAACGGTGGTAGGGGACATATAGGCAGTGAAATTCTCCGATTTTCGGGAGCAGACTGAAGGGCACTTCGAAGATGGATGGTACAGTTAGCCATGAAAATTGCAGATGAACCGGGACAATTCTTCAGCAAACAAACCAAAATGAGGTATACAGCAAATCGACTAGAAGGCGTGGCCCAGAATCAAATTCAACCATACATCGACAGGAAAACCGGAGATCAGAAGTGAGTGTCATTAGAAATGTTGATGGACCCATTGAAATTGGCTTTTGGCGACCAGGGCATACGGGCCACAGTGAATCGGAAACTGCTCAAACTTAAGCAAAATAATGGAGAATTTGCCCAATACTACGCAGAATTCCAACGGTAGGTACCTGACGTCGATTGGAACAAAGCAGCCCAGTTGGAAGTGTTATGTCAAGGCCTATCTGAGGAGCTCAAGGACTTACTACAGTACCACGACATCCTGTCGGACATGACAGAATTTGTCAAAATGTCTTCGAAAGAGACTCCCAAATCCGCGCCTGAGCTGCGGAGAGCAAGTCCGGCAGATGGACAGCAGGGTCAGAGAAACTCGAAGCCACGAGCAACACCACACCTGCCCCAGAAACAGCACCAGCAGGCACTGTGGTAGGTTACCACGGCCCGGCTCCAATGGACCATTCAGCAGTGAAGGAGAGGATGATTACTCGGGAAGAATGCAAGCAGGGAAGACAAGGAGGACTGTGTATGTACTGCAGGGATAGCAGGCACTTCGCAGCATCTTGCCCAAGAAAATTGAAATTAGCCTCAGAACAGGTGGAAGTAACACCTTTTAAGAAAGCAGCAAACAAAATGGATGCAGATTCAGGGCAAGGCAAGGAAGTGGAGTTGGAAAAAGTTTAGGCCAGTGCAATAAGGATGGCCAATGTGCTGGGCACGAATCTCCAATGTGAACAGTTGTCAAGTCGCATGTTGGAATTTCGCAGCTTTCGATTAGTTGTGCAGAAATTAAGCAGTCTTCAATGGAAAGCAAGCATTTTGTTGTAGAATGTTCGCTCAAAATCAGAGACAAATTAATCGATATACACGCTTTAGTTGACTGCGAAGCCACGGGAATAGCATTTGTGGACACAGATTTTGTTCTCCATCATCAGTTAGAAGAGAAGGAATTACGAGAATCAAGATAGTTAGAGGATATCAATGGATGACCCATTGAATCAGGAACAATTATGACCATGGCCAAATTAAACTTAGGAATATGATCACACCAGGAACAGCTACCAGTGTTTGTTACCAAATTAGGGCACTACCTGATAGTGTTAGGATTACTTTGGTTACAGCTTCACAACATCAAAGTCAAATTCCAGAGCTGAAGGGCTGGTTTTGAAAGCAGTTTTTGCCAACAACATTGTCAGCATCATTCGCAAGTATGGGTTTGGGGTAATCAAATGGAAACAACAGCAGACCCGAAGGATCCGAAATTGAACATCTGCGCAGTAGCGACATCACCTTTTATGAAAAAAATAAAGAAGGAGAAACTCAAGGTTTACGGCATCACATTGTATGAAATCAATAAAGCCTTGGGAATAAAAGATCTACAAGAAAAACCCCTCGAAGAGGTCATTCCTAAGGAGTACCATGAGTTTCTACCTCTATTCGGCGAGGTAATCGCCGGAAAACTTCCACCGCATTGACCCTACAATCACAAGAACAAGTTACAACAGGGCTTCACACCACCATTTGGACCGATTTACAGCCCATCTTGAGAAGAATTACAAGTCGTCACAGAATGAATAGAAAAGAACTTGTCCAAGGGGTTGATCCAATCATCGTCATCCCCCTATGGAGCCCTGGTACTATTCACTCCAAAACCTGGAGGAGCCTGAGACTCTGTGTTGACTACCAAGGGTTGAACGAATTAACAATGAAAAACCGATACCCCCTACCATTGATCCAAGAATCCTTGCTAAGACTCTCCAAAGCCCGTTACTAGAACAAGTAAGACGTCCGCGACACGTACAACATGATTAGAGTCGTGGAAAGAGACAAATGGAAAATGGCTTTCAGAACCCAATACGGACTCTTCAAATCATTAGTTATGCCTTTTGGACTTACCAACGCACCAGCATCGTTTCAAGAATTCATCAATGATATGCTATGCCCCTTTTTGGACATATTCTGCACGGCCGTTTTGGGCGATATTCCTTTATATAGCGATAATTTAAAGGAACATGAAGAGCACATCCGATCGGTAATAACATGTCTCAAGGAAGCTGGCCTCTATTGAAAAGCAGAAAAATGCGAATTCCATAAAGAAGAAGTCAAATATCTAGAGTTAATTGTCGGAGTAAACGCAATCAGGATGGACCCGGAGAATGTGCAAGCAGTTGTGAACTGGTAGGCACTGGGAAAACATAAGGAAGTCCAAGCCTTTCTAGGCTTTGCGAATTTTTACTGATGGTTGATACGGAACTGTAGCGAAGTAGTGCAACCACTAACCAAACTTTAGAAAAAACTGGTATCTTTCTGCTGGGGACCGTATCAAAAAAGGGCTTTCACAGAATCAAAAAGAGCCTTTACAACCGCACCAGTACTAGCCCGCTTCGATCATGAGAAAGAAATAGTTCACGAAACCAATGCCTCAAGTTACGTATCAGCAGGAGTCCTTTCTCAGTATAACGACCAAGGAGTTCTTCGCCCAGTGGTCTTCGTTTCCAAAAAACATTCACCCGCCGAAGAAAATTACGAAATTTATGATCAAGAATTAGGTGCAATAGTTAAATGTTTGGAACAATGGAGGCCTGAGTGCAAAGGCTCAGCACATCCGATCAAGATTCTCACAGACCATTAAAACCTGGAGTATTTCATGACTTCCAAGCTGTGGAACGGGAGGCAAACAAGGTGGTCTAAATTCCTCTCCCGTTTTAAGTTTAAAATTGTCTACGGCCCAGGCAAACAAGGACAGAAGCCCGATGCACTAACAAGAATGACAGAAGACATTCATCCGATGGGGGGGGCAGAAAAAACCCAGCAAATGGTACTAAATACGAAAAACCTCGACAAGGAATTCAGCATGTGGTTGATAGTGGCCTTCGCAGAAACAGTTGACCTCAACAATGACTCAGTAAGTCCCGAAGAGTTATGAAATAGGGTAAAAAACATATGTCAGCATTGCCAATACAATAGCCTCAGTAAGTCCCGAAGAGTTATGAAATAGGGTAAAAAACATATGTCAGCATTGCCCATACAATAGCAGCGAAGAACAATTCAAAAACAAGCAGTCACTAGAAATCTTCGAATTGCAACAAGCTCAACCAACGGACAAGGAAAAGCTCAAGAGGATCCAGGAGTGCCATGATTCACCTGTCGCAGGACATCCAGGACGAGCAAAAACTTATGACCTACTAAGCCAAAGCCATTCCTGGGACCAGATGAGCAAAGACGTGGACCGCTATGTACGAAACCGCCACACGTGCGAACGAAGCAAGGCAACCCACAGAAAGACTCATGGCTCGTTACGACCATTAGAAATACCGGAGCAACCATGGAAGATCTTGAGCATGAATTTCGTAGTCGGACTACTGGAAAGCGAAGGATTCAACGCGGTATGGGTAGTAGTTGATCGCTTAACCAAGATGTGACACCTGGTACCATGCACTGATGAAGTAGATGGAAAGAAGCTAGGGGAAATGTACGTCAAAGAAGTGTTCAGACTGCATCGACTGCCCGAAACAATAGGGTCTGACCATCAACCGCAATTCGCTTCGGAATTCTGGAAACACGTCTGCAAAAGATTGGGTATCGAACAAGACTATCAACCGCATTTGATCCTCAGACCGACAGCCAAACTGAAAGAGTCGACGTGGTAATGGAACAGTACCTCCGAAACTTTGTAAATCATCAGCAGAACGATTGGGTCTGGTGGCTACCATTGGCAGAGTTCGCGGCTCACAATCATACCTCAGAGACAACCGATTGCTCTGCGTTCATTGGTCACTACGGCTTTCACCCACAAATGACTTTCGGCCAACATCCAATCAAAGATTATAACATTATTCCCGAAGTCAATGTTCAGCAGATGGCCCAACGAATGGAGCAACTTTTCAGAGAGCTCAGAGACACAATGAAAAGGGCCCAGGCCGTACGGTCCAAACAGGCCAATAAGTCCCGAAGGGTTGGCACAATATTAGAAGCTGGCGATAAAGTTTGGCTAGACACACGAAACATATCAACAACCCGACTGAGCAAGAAACTCGATTGGAAACGAATAGGGCCGTACGAAATCACCAAGGTCATTAGTCCCTGGGCTTATCAAATCAAACTACCCAACCAGCTACGCATTCATGATGTCCAACCGATATCTCGCTTGGAGAATGCCGCTCAAGATTCCCTCCCTAATCAACAGCAAGGACCACCACCACTGGTAATAGTGGACAGAGAAGAGGAGTACAAAGTTGAGCGAATAGAGGATTCCAGACTGTTCCAGAGGCAGCTGCGGTATTTCGTAAAATGGAGGGGCTACGACGAGTGCAGCTGGGAGCCCGCGATCAATGTAGATGGACTTAAGGCTATCAACCATTTTCACACAGAACAACCTGGCAATCCGAATTATAAACCTCGTAGGTACTTGGCATTGGAGAGGAGGAAGCTACTGTCACGGTTGAATTGAGTGACAATCGGTGGTGGAGTAATGATCAGTGAATAATATAAAAGATAAAGCACGATGAGAATGAATTCAGGATTCGAACAGAGGCTACCGCACAACGAGAACTCAATCCGGATTTGAACGGAGGCTGAAGCATGGCGAGAATGGAAGCAGATTTCGAATCAGGGGTTTACGGGAAACGACAGATTCGTACGAAAGTAGTATACAAAGAAAGCAGGCGTTCAGGTGTATTATGAATTAAGTGAAATCACTGTATATAAACCAGGCATTTGGTGGAAGATAAGTTTCTTTCTTTACTTGTTCTCTCATCTATAAAACAATCAACTAGCTTCAGCTTTCACTTCTGTCACACTTGGTGATTCTGGATCGAGTATCTTGCATACAGTCCTCGTTTCGTAGCTAGAGGCTACTCCTTCATTCCTCGACCACCTGGCTTCCGGTCTTTATAAGCCTTAGAACCTCGAGCCCTGAACCTCTGATACCGAGCCCTGAACCCTTGACACTGTGACTCTGTCAATCAGTAGATTGTCCATGGGTGAATAACTTCGGTCATCACAGGCACAGCTCCCTGTGTATCTTCAGAACGACTTGCATTGATGACAGCGGTTTGAAGGGCAGTGATTGCTGACATCAAAGCCTTGGAACCATGTACTTCTAAAACTGGGTGAGTGTCAGGTGCATCTGGAATAGTGAACAGCACCCAAGCTGTATTGTCCTGGAAATTCCTTGCGAGGTATGCTGGCGTCACCGTAACTTGCCCTTTGAAATGATTTTTGGCTGCAGGTGCATTGGACCAACCCTGAAACTTTGGAACTATGAACTGGTGCTCCTCATCAAAGATCCCCCATTACGACTGGCAGTATATAAGCTGGAAAAATGTATTGATCTCACTTCATTGAGTCTGGCTCATGAACATATCATGGGTGATCACGTGGATGTCCCAGCATCCCTTAGAATTTTCCATATGGAAGTTGAGGTGTTCGTGATTCAGGTCGATAGCATCTCCTGCACGGAAAGTGTGCACCAAAAATGAGGTCCCTTTTGTGATGCTATGGATTGCACCAAATTGATGCCACTGAGATGCTTGGGCGCACAACACAGAATACGAGATTCCATAGCAGGAGGTCAGTTGTCTGCATATCTTTAAACAACTGGAAAATAGGATAAAGAACAGGGTGGGAGTGAAAACAAGCGTACCATTGCTTCTGGACAGTGCTGAGGGTTGAGAAGCCTTTTTCTACCACCTGACACCATCTACCAAGCAAGCAGTTCAACATCACCAGTAGTTTTGTCACATGATGATTTGTCAAATCTTGCATAATTGACTTGGTAAAAAGAGCCGTAGTGAAGATGCTGAATGTTTTCCCAAGTCCCATTTCATGCACCGGAAGCACCCCAGAAAGGTCCATATTGAAGAGTCATCTCTGCACAATTGACCCAATTGCCCAGATTTGATATGCATAGAATCTTACATCAGGAAATTGGTGGAAGGTATTCATTGGCCCTCGAATGGATCCATAGGTGAATCCCTGTGTGGCACAGCATCGAGTAATACTACTGCTTCTTTATGACACTCATACTCAAAGGTCATGTTGATAGTAGCCATGAGCACATCATTCAAAACTTGCCCTACCTCATCACCTTGAGAGTCAATCTGATCTTTCGCAAATTGTGAATCCCTGTCTTGTACTTCGGTGATCCTAATTGTCTTGTACTTCGGTGATCCTAATTGTCTTTACCAGGGTGGCAAGATCACATGGATTTCGTGGCACTGGCAAATCGGCGTAGTCATCTAGCTTGGCTGGGGCCCACCTTTTGCAAAGTGTATCAGGTGGTGCATTGGTGGTTCTGGGAGACTTTCATTTGGTTGAATCAGGTGGTGCACTGGTTGTTCTGGGAGACTTCTTTTTGGGTGTTTGGGGGGGTACTCCCTACAAGGAATTCCAGTTTGCCCAGAACTTCATTCATCACTTCAGGTGCTCCTAACTTACTCCATCACCCACATAGCTTTTCTTGAGCTCCTCCACTGACAGGATGTTTTCAGGTTGGTTTTCCCTATCTCCATTGCACATGTTCGCCTCAAGGAGTAGTGTCGCTGCTTCAGGTGCAGCTGCAAGGAAGTTCTGGACCTCCCTATTCCATGTTTCCTGTTTCCAAACATAGCCACAAAACTCCTTCCCAACCATAACTCCGGCATCATGAGCAGCTTTTCCACACAACTAACGGTGCTATACAGTCTAGACAGTGAATCGACCCTTCAGTTCTACTTTAGCAATCCACTTCAGATGATGGACATATTCTGTAAATTCATGAAATTTCCTTAATAGAGATCCAGAAGTGGCATCTTCCTACATCTGCACCACAAATAACTTGTTTTGGATACCAGCCACCTCCATTTTCAGCCATTTGGAACAGCATTCATCACTCCCATCCTCTGCCTTGAATTTTCCACCACCTCCCTTCCCTTTCTATTTGTTATGTTGTACGGTCCCTGTGGCTGTCTCTGACAGGCAGTTGCCGAGATTTCGGATCAAATGGTGAATCCAGTCGTTCCTGATACTTTCAGAATCATCAAACCCGTCAAGAGGTAAGAACTTGTCATTATACTGGAAGACAGCTTAAATTGCTGCTTTCCAATGTTCAAACCAGATATGCCCCTAGATCTGCCTTGCCCTGAAGCGAAGTAGTCATATCATGTATTGAGGGTCCAAGAAATCAGCCATTCATGCTGGACATGATTCTCTAACTTGGAGATGTTGCTTCTCACAAGCATATTGCTTTCCTTGGACCCCTTTTCAACTTGGACCTTTTTAACCATCAGTTGCCCAGTGGTGACCATAGCAACAGCAACAGTGGGCAGCTTGTATTCATCTGCCGTGCCATCGGGTGGATCATTGTTGGCTAGGGCCGTCTGACCCTGGAAATCACTGAGAGTGATCTCCCACTGGTGTTGACTGAAGATGATATCAGAAGTTGGGGTCCATAGCGATAATTTAGGTAGTGCTTGCATCCATCTCCATTGCTCTGGGGCCGCACTCCCTTCAGTCTTCCTGGTTACTTCAGAAGTAGCAGTGTCAGGTATAGGAATCAGTTCCCCTGGTGCTCCCAGCTGTGCTGCGAGTGGTTGAGGAATAGTGGGTTGTATCAGAGGTGGGGGAGGATGTATGGACCATGAGCCAGATACAACTGGTGGCATTGATAGAGGGGAAGGAGGATGTGGTGTGTACTGGGCCCTTTCAGCTCCAGATGGAGGGAAAGAAGGATGTGGTGTGTACTGGGGCCCGTCATCTCCAGGTGGAGGGGGAGGGGGATGTGGGGTGAATCGGAATCGTACCGCTCAAAATAGAACTGGCGGTGGACAGGGAGGCTGCTGTGTGCGCCGGTATTTGTCAGGACATGGAAATGTGGGTGGGTGTGGGTTCACTGAAGGTGATGGTCGTGGTGGTGATGGTGGGGGTGTAGGTTGTTAGAGTAGAACCCATTTGTATGGAATCCAGGTTTGTCGGTACTGATTCCTCATGGGCCGTCCATCAGGGCCGATCATTGGTGGGGCATAATCAGGATAAGAGTTGTTCAATGATTGCAGTTCATATTGTAGTTGCGCAGTTGGTGGCCAGGGCAGTGGATAATCTGAATTGGGATGCCGGGCATACCTGTCCCACATCTAAAACCCATCACTGCTGAGCTGGTAGTTCAGGTTGGATTGTTGTGGAGGTGCGCCAACATAATAATAATCTGGGTGTCCTGGATTGGTTGGACTGTGGTTGTTGGAGGAGTTGTTCTGCGATATGATGTATGGAAGTAGTTTCAAAGAGAACATTATGAGGATCAGAGCTTTTTGCTAAAAGCTCTATAGTACCTGCAGTAGTGGCTGAAAAGGTGGTTATATGATGGGCTGCATTTGTTGGAGGCAGGTTGCGTTTATACACACTGGCAATTTTCTTGAGAACACTCAATACGCACCAACCTCCCCTGCACTTCTCTTACCCTACCGCCTTGTTTGACAAACTTCTGATATATGTTTCTGTCATCCATTGTCAGCTTGAAGCGTTCAAGTTTATCAATAGATGAAGGATAGGGATTCACTCCTGCCACTTGGTTGCGGTTTCTCAAAGCCCACCCGACATATGCTACGATTTTAAAGCTCCAACAAACAACTTATATGAACACCTATGATCACCTTGCTTGTTGATGTTTGATACTCGAAGTCAGCCTACTGCCTTTCATGAGAGGTGCTTGCCTATGCAGATGTCTATCTCTCATATAAACAAAGTAGGTGACCTGCATGAAACCACTGTTGGTGGTTGCAGATCCTTGAAATATATTGAAAATTCACCACACATCTGGACATACAACACTATTTAGAGATGGGAAATTTTAAATTATCCAATGCCAATCATACTCAGGTGCCTTGCAATCGGAAGGGAGCAGCACTATAAGATGCCATCCAAGCCATTCCACCACCTACAGGTGCATTTGAAACTTTGCCCACAGGTTATGATGGGGTGTTCATAACAAAAATAGTGGGCTTAGCTGGGGTTAGAGATCAGAATGCAATGACTTTGTAGAGTACAAACAATTTGATGGGTGAAGTGACATATAGTTGTTTGTCTGTTTTAAAACTGATCCTATCAAGCCCGAATATTAAATGGCATGGAGCCACATCTCGCTGGAGGGGTGTGCTATATGAACAATAGGTATCAATTTTTTCAATGGAATCTGTACTCCTAACCATTCACCATATACTCGTCACACCATATCAACCATTCACCATACACTTGTTGCACCCCATCTACTATTCACCTTCCACTCTTCGCACCATCAACTGTTCACCATACACTCGTTGCATCCCATCTACCATTTACCATGCACTGATTGCACCCCATCCACCAGAGATACAGTAACAACAGTTTTCATTATGTGATGTCCGGCAAACTAGTTCTTATGATAGCCATGCACACTATTTGCAACGTGGATACACAACTTCACTGGTCTTGCTCAGCAATATAAAACCAATCACCCAGAGGCATTTGACAACATGATAGAGGTAATGGAACCATTTGAAACAGAACCAAATTGGATATCTAGTAAGTTGCGAGATGAGCAAGGCAAGAAGTGAATGAATGCCAGAGAATCTGACTGTACCCAAGGGTTCATACCAGCCACTCACACCTCTGAAAGGGCTCACTTAGCCACGCCACCAGTGAAACACCATATCACAATTGCAAATGCGAGAACAGTCACCCATGAAGAAGTGCATTGGGAGGCTGCAGTTGGGCCACTGGTTGGAGAGGCTACGAGCCTGTACCACAAACACCAAAAACCAAATCGGAACATGTAGCCCCCATTTGCAAATGTATTCGATTATCAACAATCCCATGCTCTGGGTACCCAAAGCAATGCTTCAGAAAATGACTCTCTGTGGAGAGGCCTGAATGGTTTCCGTACGACTTTGTTCCAGACAGCATCTGAGCTCAGGGGGTTGCTGAGGTGCCTCAACTTCTGACTGGAAGCAGAGAGTTGGCTTCAGATACCTGGGAAATATGGCAACATATACTGCAGAAACATTTTCAAGTATACACAGTTTCTTTTGGAGCATTTACTATTTGTGGAGCACATGGATTTCTGTCCGGTGCAGCTGTACAATTGAGCTGATTATCAAATCTATAGTGAGATCAACTCCGGACCGTGGTGGTAGGGACCTCAGAAGTAATAACCCCACAGGGCGACCATTGTGCGAGTAATTTTTGCCTTGGACAAAACCCATCCCACATATATCACTGGCACACAGGGTACCTGGCTGCTATATATGTGTATCAGGAACATTCAGAAAGATATTCATTGTGCAGCATCAAGACACATCTGACTTATGGTGGGATTCATTCCAGTTCCACCAAAAGGCGCAACGGATATAGACTCTTTATGGTGCCATGCGATCCATACCATCCTGAAACCACTTACAGATATCAATATCAGTGGCACTGGTGACGAGTGGACAGTTTCAAATATACCTGCTACCAATTTCTAGCAGCATGGATTGGGGACTACCAAGAGATCGCTATGACTACAAAGACAGTTGGAAAAGCATACCCTGTGTGTGAAGTCACAAAGGGTCTTGAGATGGACTATGGCAATGGATTTTGCGACTGGGGGCCTCTATGTACCTCACACTATCAGGAGCACCTGTTGGTACATTGACTTGATGAATTTACAGAGGTGAATCTGCAACGGACTTCAAATGAATTCTGGAATTATCCTCTGCGCAACATGGATCACCTTTGGCAATCTGATGCACTTCACGAACTCAATATGAGGATTATGAAAGATCTCTTCAACACGCGTTTGGAGTACTTCATTGATTGAGGTTAGAAAGCTGAATTTGAGGTCCGGTTTACCTCAGTTCTATACTACTCGAACATGTTGCGTTTCCCTCAACTCTTCAATGTTCTTACGAATGGGTCCTGGCATGGCAATGAAACCTAAGAAATGTTTAGAAGTCTATCTGCAGTCTGTGCTCCCCTGCTTGGCAGCAACATTGCAGGGAAAACAATCTCAGGAAGTGAATCTGATATGGAGGTTATGAAAATGATTCAGGCGCTGAGGGAATATCATTACTAGCCAGCCAGGGAATACGCTGTGATATTTTGTTGAAATTTCTCCACAAATCTCTCAAAAGCTTTTATAGGAGCAAACAAATTCTCACTCCTCAACATGCTACAGTGGCTCACACCAGTTATTCACAAAGCAACTTCCAAGTGCAGAAAGTCAAAGTTCAAGAGGTTGCGATGGACAAGATACAGAGAGAGCTTCACAGGGAGATTTTTTGGTATCGCCACTGAGCAGTGGAGAACATTTGAGGTGCACCTGAATACAGAGCAGCTGTATGCACTTCACTGGAATGCAGGTGAGCAGGTGACAACAATGATATGATATACAGCAGAGCTCCATGCAGGGGGTATTGACCAGCTTGTGTTGTTTGGTAAGTTGTTTGGAGGCGCTCATGACCACCTGGAACTCAAGCTGTATCCTGAAGCTAGCCCTGGACCAACAATCAGGTTTGCTTGAGAACTTGAACGAGAACGTCACGCCATCATGACCACCATGTTCACTCAATCGAAGGTCACAGTCGCTGCACAGCTGGATTTTGAGCGGTGCCTGTTAAATGCTGAGAAAGCAGCAATTCATTGGTCTCAGGTGCACCTACAAGTGGTTGCCTGGAGTCTGGAGATAGAGGTTTATGGAGCCAGCCAGGCTGCTCAAGTTGCTTTTGGTCATGCCATAACACAGCATCACCTGAAGTATGATCAGGAAAGGCACTCAAGAAACGGTCCACATGTTCAGAAGCAGATAACGCTGCAATTGTATCACTTCCGAAAACCAACAATGCACCTCCAGACATTACCACCTGTTCATTACCAGGATGGGTACTCCTGATGATTGTTCAAGCAAAATCGCAGAACTCTTGCACATTTTAAACATCAAGGAAGCATACCATTCCAGAAATGGGGTCAACTTCATGCTACAGCTTCTTAAGCACAATGATTGCTACAATACAAATGTATTCATCGAACAGACTCTCTGGTGGTGTACAATGTATGGATTGAATATCGAGGGGAGTGCAGTAGTCCTTAACATGATTACAGGTCGAAAGATACAGCCAATGACTAGGTTGCCCTGGCAGTGAAAGGATCCTTGCCGGTGATTCTGAACGTTTGATTGATCCAGTACACCATCTCTGTGGCTGGGTAAACATTCAACTATTTGTAAATGTTCATAGTCTTTCGAGTGGATATTACGAACAGAAGCTGCTGAAACTTTCAACATTCTGACATTGCCATCACTTGTCAGACAGCATTTGCCAAAGATCAATGGCAGTGATGTAGTCAATATTATATGGGGCTTCAGAAATGAATTCCAGGATGATATAACCTTACAACCTCACAATACACTCGCTTTCTACATGCCAGAATTTCATAACCCTCAGCAGCTGAACCGGATCCTACTTGACTGCAGCATCGACGGTATGCCAGATTGTGAGACATACAGGTGGCCACTGCATGTACTATTGGTGCATGGGGGCAAAATTATGCATGATGGATTCCATGGGTACCACCCCCCATATCATATTCTATACATAACTTTTTCACCCCCAGCCAGGACCTCATAGTTTAGTGGAATGATTGTGAGGACTGGCGGCCAGCTGTTGCAGCAGCACCCTCATTTCCTTTGATCCTTTTAAGCCTGGATTGATAGACCATGAATACTGGAGTTGGCCATGGATGTCGGTACACATTTTTAGCATTGTTCAGGGCACCCTCAAGAAGTGGATGGGATCCTCAGAATGGTACTGGAATAAAACCTCATATTAGTACTGTGGCAAAATTTGAAGGGCTGCACTATTGGATTCCAGAGATACAGGCAGTACCAGAAAACAATTTGGTATGGATTGTAAATCATCATGTGGATTTGGATTGGTATTGGGATGTATATTCAAACAAAACAAATATGGACAAAAGCCTTGGAGCCACCTCTGCCATTTATCAATACCAATGAGCAGAATCTCATGCATTGGTATGCTTGAAATCTGGCTGGTGCATATGAAAAATATATCCGTGTAATGAGATCTGGAGAGGTCAATTTATACACATCCCTTATGACAATGCATGAAGTAACAGCGATGAATTGTCAGCATGATATACAAATGGAGTCACATATGATGCCAATTGGCAGTAATAGCTGCAGAGTATCAGGAAACCAGACAGATCAGAGAATACAGAGGTACGAGTTTGTGGACCTTCCTGGAATTGGTAGGCATGCTGTGAAATACTTCAGTGCAGTTGTGGAATGTTCACAGGTGCAGTGGGAGCTGCCTGGAGCACGTCAGAGTATAGTATTATAATACAGGAGCACTTGCAAGCCTCCCGATCCCCAAGAAGGATTTCAGAAGTTGGATGCCAGGCAAGGGAAAAGATTACATTGTCCAGATGTGGCCGAGTGGCTTCAGTGTTGATGGACCGATGATATCTAAGAAATGAATAGATACCATATGCTACATTGTAGTTGCCAGAGCTCTACGTCAACCAGCTCACCAATAATCTATTCAGTACTAGGTGATAATATTAATTTAAATATATTTGTGGAATGTCTAGAGGAAAATGAGATTACACAAACTGCCATTTGGAGAAAAGTATTCTGCAGCACAACAAGCAAGTTCTTTGATCTTTCAGTATTTGCCTTTTTTCCTAATCTACCACTTCATCTTTGCACTATTTTTACCCCGAATTTATGGTGTATTATAATGGCTGAGCACTTTACTGATTCGTCATATCAAAAAAAACCTACACAAAGATGAAGATACTCAGAACAACCATTCTCCTTTTATCTCAGTTGTCACTCTAGGAGAATCCATCATGATGACGACACAAATCAATTCCCCAAATGTTCATTCGAAGTCACTCTTCCACCCTCTCCTCCACATACTTGTAAACCATGAACCACACATTGGAGTTGAGATCACCGATCTGTACGATCAATCACCCTATCACATTGAAGATCGCCCATGCATTGTTCCATATTTTGCACCTTCAATATTATCTCTAGCGAAACAACCTTAACAGGAGCATCTGACTCCACCTGCACAGGTGCCCAATCGCACGAAAATACTATTAGTTACAGACAAAGTAGAGAAGGGAGCTTTCACCAGGACAACTAGCAAGCAGAAAGTAATTGACCCCTGTCCACACGAGGTATTCACTTGACATAATGCTGATATTCTTCCCTTAGAAGCACGCTCCTGCCGAGTATAGTAAGCTTTTACACCATCCAGCTAAGTTGTTTGAAGATGTAATGACATATGAATCTGTGATTGACAAAATCATAGGTATTATTGCAGGCTCGGAATTCACAGACTCATCAAATATCCTGGCATTCCAGGGGGAATTCATGATATGATTAGGAGTTCAATTATGAACTTCACCTTGTTCAAGGACCCATTTGCTGGGCCAGTAACACAAACAGCACAGCTATATGTCTTGTGGCCTGAAGGAGTGCAGAGCATTAGCCCAAGAGATATTGGAATGAAGCATATACAAGAATGTTTGGCAAGAGTAAGTGCTTTGTTCAAATGCATTGGTTCTTTTCTGACAAACAGTGTTTGGCCAATACCACTATGGTTCATAGTTCATTGGCCCATAAAGCTAAACACAGTATTCAGTCACTTGATTCACTGTATAATGAGCCGGAAACACAGGTGTCAAGCAAAGTAGGCTGGCTTTTCGACAGGAATATGTTCACCTGGCCCCATGCAGGTTGTGATGTATATTGCCGTTGAATTGATAAATAATTTACTCTACTGATGGTGGATATTTCAGTAGCACTTTTGCTTCCGATTCGCCACTCCTGCAATCACTGAGCTTATCTACAGCCTCAACTTCAGTGGGACCAGACAACTTACAACTACCAATAGGCAGATAATCAGAATGATAAACCTGATCTTTGTCATCCTCAATACAACAGCGCACTGGCATACTCTGTTAGCCTATCAGACGGGTACTCACAACCTGCCTTGAGACTTCTCACCTACTTCTCCAGCTGCTTGTATGTATCAGTTCAATTGTATGAACGGATCTAACATGCATGTGTTTGTCGCATTCAAATGTCTGGACGATGACGTCATGTTTTGATCAGCTCAAATGCCAGGTGAAAAAGATCTTGTGCAAACATGTGGCAATTCGCATGAAGTCGAAAGAGTGTGGGCTCGGAGAGTACATTCTGATCATTAGGTGGAACAACCAGGCTGATCAGGATGAGGAATTCCACACTTGGATATCTGAGGACCTTGCTGCCACTGATCAGGAATTCACATGCATACATGAGCACATAGTGCAGGCTGAGCATTTCCTCTTTCAGCAGTCAGAGTCCACTCTGAATTCAAGTTTGGCTGACATCAATGCAAGTGACAGTGATACTGTGGTACACGATGGAAATACCCCTCCGGATGTTCTGGCTACGCTTCCAAAGAACAACAATGATTCTTCACTTACTCATAAATACATTTCATAGCTGCTGCTGGTGCTGTTGTTGCTGTTGCTGCGGCTGTTGCTGTTGCTGTTGCTGTTGCTGTTGCTGTTGCTGTTGCTGTGACAATTGCTGTTGCTGTGGCTGTGGCTGTTGCTATTAGTGGTGCCAGTAGTGAATTTCTCTTATTATTGTTGTTTCTGCTTGTATTGTGACATAATCCGCTTGTTATTCTGCTGTTGCTGCTGCTATTGAAGCCGCTGTTGTTGTTGGTACTGCTGGTGCTGGTGCTGCTGTTGCTGGTGCTGCTGTTGCTGGTGCTGCTGGTGCTGCTGTTGCTGGTAGTGAATATCTTTTATTGTCATTCCTGCTTGTGTCAACACATGATCAGCATGTTTTTATTGTTGATGTTGCTGCTGTTGATGT
Organism: Trichophaea hybrida; assembly: GCA_015178995.1. Taxonomy (NCBI): domain Eukaryota; kingdom Fungi; phylum Ascomycota; class Pezizomycetes; order Pezizales; family Pyronemataceae; genus Trichophaea; species Trichophaea hybrida. The sequence continues at coordinate 24,773 of WHVE01000477.1, forward strand.
TGATGCTGCTGTTGCTGGGGCTGAATATCTCTTGTTATTGCTCATGATGATGCATAAACACCTTGTTATTATGCTGTCACTGCCACTGCTGTGGCTGTTATTATTGCTGTTTCTGCTTGTATCGATGTGTAATGTGCTTGCTATTGTGGCTACGTTCTTGGAGGATTTTAATGAAGATGAATTGAAATGAAGCATTTGTATTTTAGCAATCTTGAGAACTATTGTTTCATTAGAAACTAGAACTTCAATAGAGTGGAATCTATACTTCACAACCGAGAGCAAAAGTATTTGAATAGCTATAACATATATATTTACATTTATATTCCCGAGCTGGTGAAGCGTGACAATATTTTCATTGCGGTTGATACTGGCACCAATAGAGAAATCAAGTGCTGAATGTGAACTTCACAATTACAACCCCAATTCCGAAAGGTGAACAGCTCTGGCAATGGTTGATGACAGCTTCGTGACAAGTAACTGAAGCTTTTGAATGAATAGACTCTATAATCAGGAATTGACAAGGACAGTTCTGTGATTGGACATATATCACATTGATAATGAGTTGGTGAATACTTCATCAAGAGTTGGTGATGCTCGTGCCAATAGAACCAGGTTCATGAAGAGGTGGTCAACTTGTTATTGTTATGAATGCCTGACAATGTGTGCAATTGAGCTTGTTGATTACCCTGAGTTTTTGAAACACAAATTGAAACCATTCGCGTCAAGCTCAATATTGTCAGAGAGCTCGGCAATATACTTTTTGTTATTCCAGATGTTTTCAAATATTGGAAGGAACTTGTGGTATTCCTTTGGTATTAGCTGTTCCAGAGGATTTTCTTGAAGGTGCAGAGGCTTGAGTACGATATTGATTTCATACAGGGTTGCCACATATGCTCTAAGTTTTCCCTTTTTGTTTCTTTGCATAACAGGTGATGTATTTCAATCCAAATATCTATTTTTGGTTTGGCTGTACTCACATTTGTTTCCATGTGATTTCCCATATCAATACTTTTGAATGATATTTGCATTATTGTTAGTAGTAGTGGCCTTCGAAGCCAATGTTCTTATTTCAAAATTCGATTGTACCATTGAAAAGTTGTAGCCATCTAAGACTCAGTACTAAAAATAGTGATCTAAATTTGTAACGAATGCTGACAATTATTTTTGATGACCAGGAAATTCTAGTTTTAAATTTACCATTGTTGCAATGGTTCCTGATTCAACAGGTTTTCCATTGATTAAATCCAGTTATCAGGATTGTTGTAATTCATTTTCTTCCAACCTATTTTGGCAAACAAAATCTGTATCTACAAATACTATTCCTGAGGCTCTGCTGTTGGTTATTACAGGGGTGTTGACTAATTTGTCTCCAATCTTAAGTGAATATTTTACCACAAGGTGCTTGCTTACTATTGAAGACTTGTGTATTTCCATACTATTGATCAACACTGCAAGAATTGAACACTGGACATAATATTTGTTGACACAAGGGATTTGTACCAAGTGCAATGGCCATCGTCATTTCACTGGTTTAGTTCTTTCCCGTCTGTTCATTCTTTTCTTTGCCCTGCCCTTGATTCTGATTTTCTTTGAACAGATTGATCTCAAATTGGCCGGATGCGGCCATCAAAATTCGTAGCAAAGGTGCTTCACAATACCACAAATCTCTGCAGTACATAAACAATTCTCTTTCTCTTCAACGCTTTCATTCCTCTAGTGTGATCTTCTTTCCCTTGACTGCAGAAAGGTCCATGCCTGCAGAACAATGGTAACAGCCACCGTTTCTGCTGGGGCTGCATCTGGGGCAGATGTGGTGTTGTTCTCTGTTTCAGGATTCTTTGACCCTTCTGTCCATCTTCCGGACTTGTTCTCTGCAGCTTAGGCACAAATTTGAGAGTCTCGTGTTGAATATAACTTGGTAAATTCATTGAGGTCCTCCAGTATCTCCATGTGCGGTAGGGAGTTTTGGAGTTCTTCAGATATGCCTCTTCCTGGAATGTTTCTGATACCCATGCTTGAAATTCTGTGAAGTACAGAAAGAACTGTCTGTCTTTTTGACATATTCTGTTGAGTTCCGTTTTCTGCTGTTACTTTGATGTCCTGGTTTCCGAAAGCCAATGGCAGCTTGTTGGGTAAGGTTTGTTGACTGTCAAGCTTGACACCTCCTATAACTTCATCACAGTATGGTTGTAGCTGGTTGATGGCAATTCCCTCCAGTCTATTAACTAAGCAATCTGTCTTTGCTTGTGCATCATATAATTGGTATTAGTAGTCTTTCGCTTTCAATGCCAACTGGAACTTCCATCCTCAGAGTACCTTGCTGTCTGTTTCTGAAAATTGATGGATATCGCTATCCTGGTCACCACCATATTATTCAGATGTTCCTCCACTATTGCCAATGCTCTCTGCAAATACAAGTACTCTTTAGACCTCATCCTGACATTTGTTTCTTTTTTCTCCACAGATCCTTATTTGTTTCTCTGTCTCTTCTAACTCTGGTGCTAATCCTTCCATTCCTTCTTGTGCATTGTAAGCCATACATTGTTCAATCTGTAATCTTGGCCTGCAAATCTCCAAATGTACAGCGAATTGCGCTTGCTTCCAAGTCCTTGACTTTTTGTTGTATTAATGCCAGCTCTTGGTCTATATTTGTTTTGTTTGTGAGAAGGGTCTTTGCTTCTGTTATTGATGGGGAGATTCTTTCCGCTTGTGGTTGTTTAGTTAACTGCCCTGATTTTTGACATTGGATGGCAGTGCACCTGCTATTTGGCCAATCTAGTTGTTCATTTTGTTGGCTGTTTTGAAATGATTTTGTTGATTCAGGGCTGTGAAATTTGTAATGATTATTCAAAACATGATTTCCTGGTTTATCCTCATTATGAGAATATGGTGTGGGCTATTGTCCTGGCTGCTGCTTGATATGATTGCTTTCATTCTGGAAAGGTGATTGATATAGATAGTTGTGGATATCGAACCCTAGCCCTGGCAGCAAGCCGACCACCTCAAGGCAATCATTGCAAATGTATTCCCACTTGCTGTTGATTTTCCAGTATATCCAACAATTATTATTACAAGGAATATTACATTGCAAGCAAATTTTGGTGTTCCAGCACATTAATGTCCAGTGGTGAATGGCTGGTGATCATGTTCATGATAGCAGTACTCCACTAATCGAATCTTAAACTGGAATGATTTATTAACCAGATGACTCTCTTGGATTGCATTAATATTAGCTTGGATATCAGCTTGGGGAAAATATATTTCTGTATAGAGAAAAGGGAATTTGCTTGATGTTAAACTATATATCGTGGCAATAGAGACTTAAGGTTGATGGTTCCGAGTGATTTCAGAAGATAGTCTTATTGTTAACGCAATTGAAGAAGGTATCAAACTCTTTTATACCATATTTGCAGGTTGATGTTACAGCCAAATCCTCAATTGATCCCCAGTTGCAATGGATAGTTGGGTTTGGAAAATCATGCTCCAGATCTTCTTCCTCTTCTGAACAGTAGCAGTAATTGACACAATTGCAAGGGCACTCATCCTGGTTCATGTATTAAATCAGAAATAGCACTGGTTGCCAAAGATATCAGGATTTGTGGGTTTTCAAAATATTCACATGCAAGATAAACACATATATTTTCAACCAGAGGGGATAACCAATCTATTTTCAAAATTGCTTGCTGATTTGAAGACTTTGAAGAATACATTACAGGTACAATTGCAGTAATAGCAGCCAGAACAGTGAGAGTATTGGCACATAAATTAGCATTTGATAGGTAGAATTGATTGTGGACTCGTTTTTCTGTCAAGGTTTCATGGCTCAGAATTCTGGTGGTTATTAAAATCAAATTATGATTTCCCATATGCAAATACTGTAATCAAGACCAGAGACATGAATTGCAAAATCACATAAGTGAATTGTGGTTGATGCCAAAGCTATTGATTGTTTTGTAGACTAGAGAGCTAGTATAGAGCATATCAATTTTCCACTAAAGCCTTCTCCTAATATATAATAAACATGAACATTGTCACCTTAACTCACTTGTTTAATATACATTGAAAATTAACCAAACTTTGTATACAATCCTTCCAACTGCTGTGCTTATGCCACTGTTGTACCATTGGCATCTTCTTGCTATTATGGGTAATTATCCATAACTTGTTTTCCTTCATCCAAAACTTGTTTTCTTTACTCAAAAACCTGTTTTTAATCTTACAATGTATAAACCTGTGGTTTTTGCCAAATGAATGTGATTATCTTTTTTTGATTTTTATCTGATCACCAATCCTGTTTGACTACAACTGTGACAAGTTGCTCTACTGGAAGTATTCAAGGGTTCCACAAACAATGGCGTTGTGTAGGTATACAAATTATTAAAGTCTGTTTATAGTCAGTCTTGTAGGGCTGAAGGTCTCTACTTTTTCCTTTATATTTGATTTGATTGAACTTTCATTCTCCTTTTGGAAATGGACAATCCCAAGCTTAATATGCCAATGGTATAAATAATTCCCATTAGAAGCAATATTGACTAGTAGTTGTTGGTGAAGTTTGTATAAAATACTTATTTCACAGTGGAAGTAAAATATGGGCAGTTTCTTACAAATAATTGCATGTTCTGCCGTATTTTTTGCGTGTGATGTTGCGGTTGCCAGGCTATAGATGGCGATCGTCATTGACACCTTCGGTTCTAAGTTCCATACTTTGGTAGTCAAACTCGCCTTCAGTCCCTTCTTGTGGCAGCGCTAAGTCCAGCATGCATAGGCCGGGTAAAGTTTTGTGTTTTCAAATTTCGTGTCCTCGTAGTATTTGTCGGGAAGGGATCCATGTTTCTTTCACACACTTGCATTTGACTGCGACTATCCTGATTTATTCTCTTTCACAACGATTACTATCATTCCATCACCTGTCATGGCACCTGCTCGTCGCATTTCCAAGCGTAAGGCCGATGCCTTCGAAGAATCAACAGTCGCCAATATCGCAGCGATCTCTACAGTTGCGACTGCACCACCGAGTGAAAAATACACGACAAGCCCTCCTGCAACGAAATCTACTCGTTCTCGCAAGGGGCCTCAGCCAAAAATAACGAAGGCAAACTCTGCATCGGAATCGCTCGCACTGCAAAACATTACTACCTCAACAAAAGCAAAAGCAAAAGGGTCTGGCGAAGCAATTCCTGCTAAGGAAAAGAAGACCACACCACTACCTCCTTCCCGTACCAGTTCACGCCTTCAGGAAAAGACCCTTTCTCCTCTCAAGTCAACAGAGGAGACCGAACCTGCTGCCAAGAGGTCACGCTCCTCTCTCCAAATCAAATCGGCTCCTAAATCGAAGTCTCTGACATATACAAAACTGGCCCTGAAGACTAGAGCAACACCTAAGACTCCTCCTAAATTAACATCCATACCTATCGAGCACTTGGACGTGTTTGCCTGTGGAACTGGCGAGTATGGGGAGTTAGGACTTGGTCCGCAGCCAAATGCCAAGATTGTCAAGAGGCCAAGATTGAATGGACTTCTATCCATCGATACAGTCGGAATTGTTGCAATCGCTTATGGTGGTATGCATGGAGTCGCCTTGTCTTACGACGGCAATGTCTACACGTGGGGCGTTAATGATCTTGGTGCTCTTGGAAGAGTCACCAAGGCTAAAGACGACAAGCTCAAGGACGCAGATGCAGACTCTTCAGACAGCGAGGACGAGGAAGATGTTCCTCTTAACGAGGATGAGAGTACACCGAAATTGGTTGAATTTCCTTGCGGCACCGTGATCACAAGGATTGCCGCTGGTGACAGTATTACTGTTGTCGTGACTGATACCGGCCTTGTATATGGATGGGGCACGTTCCGAGTGAGTTTCGTTCGATGGAACTATCGTCTCTTTGCACTGCTGACCTTTTATATAGTCGAATGATGGCGTCCTGGGCTTTTCAACAAACTCTCGTATTCAACACACCCCGACTCTTATCAAGGAGCTGAAAGGCATTGTGGATGTTTGCTGCGGTAATGATCATGCTCTCGCTCTCGACATCAAGGGAAAGGCTTGGGCCTGGGGTAATGGCCAACAAAATCAGCTCGGACGGCGTGTGGTGGAACGAACACGCATTCAAGGTCTCATTCCTCGTGAGGTCGGGATTCCTCGAAAGAAAATCAAGTCCATTCATTCGGGATCCTTTCATTCTTTTGCTGTTACCATCGACGGACTAGTTTACTCCTGGGGTTTGAACTCCTTCGCACAGTGCGGTATATATCAGGAAGCTAAGGACGAGAGCACAACATTGATTGTCCCCATTCCAACTTGTGTTTCAACACTGAAAAATTTTGAAATTGTTCAGTTGGATGGTGGCGACCGTCATTCCATCGCTCTGACCAGTGATGGTGATCTTTTGGCTTGGGGTCGGATGGATGCTCACCAGGTTGGAATTGGCCTCGCCAATCTTCCCCAGGAGGACGTTATTCTTGATGTGTCTGGGAAGCCGCGTTGCCTTATAGCCCCGCATAAGATTTCTGAAACTGCTTTCTCATCAATTGCCTCTGGTTCCAATCACAATATTGCCATTTCGAGGGAAGATGGGGCTGCTTATTCGTGGGGATTTGGGGACCTATTCCAGTGTGGTCAAGGAAACCCCGGAGCAGATGTACCAGTTCCAACCAAGATTGAGAATACTGCAACCCAGGGTGTTAGTATGACTTCTGCCGCTTGTGGTGGGCAAGTCACTATTCTTGCAGGCACTCGTTCTCAAAAAATCAATGGGTCTCCCATGATGAATGTTAGCGGATGACGGTTTGTTCATGAGTTGATGCATTGTATGAATGGAGTTTTAACAAGAATGTTTAGGATATGTGAAGTCATATGAAACCTTAGTTACGTGTAACAGTGGTTTGGAGGCATCACAATAATCAAAGTAATATGGTTTTTTAAATTTGTTATATTGTGTTTGTAAATACAATCAGGAGAATAAGTTCTCAATAGAGTTCGTGATGTTGCATCACAAGTTAAGGAAAATTTGGCCGCAACCGAACTCTTTAAGAATTCATGAGGGTAATTAGCATATTAACCAGAAGCTGTGAATACTCATGCGATTAGATTTCACCTAAGATTTGTTTATATAAATGTGGAAAGTATCTAGCGCGATGGAAATAAAAAAATATAGACCTGAAACGAGAAAAGGTGAACAACGCACCCTAGGGATAGTGTGAGAACGGGAAGAGAATCAGACTTGATAATTTAACCCTAATCCGAGTTTCAATTGGGCGATTTGCATTCAGACCCAACAAATAATATAAGGTTTTTCATATGACATGAGGGTAATTGAATTTTCCTAATTAAAATATATCTTGTGATAGTAGCCAAGGTTTTTAGTACATATTTACTTCAAATCTTTATATCACAATAATCTTCAAATCAATTTATTTTCCTTCCAAATATAGTGTAAGTAAGAATCATGTGTTTGAGTATAATATAAATAAAACAGTTACATACGAATACAGACAGCCAATCAAAATCTTCCCTTGATGATATATTACAATATATTCAAAAGAAAAATAATATAAACCAAATATATTTCAATATATATAGAACAATTGTTTATATTTCAAAATAAGTATTACTTAATATCAATTTCATACTTCAATTATTTCTACTGTTGGCAACGAACCGTCGGAGGTTCGTACAATCCGAATCCTTGCCAAGACATTCGCCTCAAACCCCACCATTTCGGCCCACAATCTCGGGCGAAAATCAGTCCGCGAGTTCTTGTCCGATCGGCTCGATTTTTTGTTCATCTTGTAGCTAACTTCAAGCGCTACAAGATAAACAAAAAATCAAGCTGATCGGACAAGAACTCGCTTATTCATTTTCGTTCGAAAATCATTGGTTCGCAAATCGGTTCGTCACAAACCTTGTAGCTCGACTCGAACCCCAGATCGAACCCGAACAGATCTGCTTCGTTGCCAACACTAAAATTTATTTCTGCTAATTGGCAACATATCATAAAACAATCAAGTTGTATACTATATTTATCAATATCTGAAATATATTATTTGACTCGAAGTTAGTATAAGCAGAGGCTTTAATTCTGAGCCTCCAGTCAGGATTCATATTGTAACTAAACTGTGTTCAAGTTGATACTATGGAGTACCTTGAAAATTAAATCAAATTTAATGGTCCTGATAGAGATAAAAGTTTGGAACTGATAAAATATAACACCAGAAGTGTTATTCAATATTTACTAGTTCAAAATAGTATTATTTACTTTATATACATAGTGGACCACTAAATTTGACACATATTATAGCAAAGACACTGTACCACACTCAAGCTGTATCATGTGTTCAATATAGTATTCCACCATATATATACAACTTGCCATGATATCAGATTGAAAGTATTTCTCAAAATATCATATGATTAGTTGAAAAATAAAAATTTAATCAATTAGCTTCCTTTCAATATATATATTACTAAGATTTATATTTCTTTTAAAAATATTGCCTATCAATCCTCCAAACATCCAGGGTATTTGTATATATATATTTCCTTAAACAGTTTTACCAAATCTAATATTCTTAGAGTGGAAACATATTGGAGAATTGCAATATTTGGAATCTACTTATGGGAATATCAATGAATGTTCCTTATATTGAATATTTATATCAATTTTGTGAAATAGCAAATTTTTCAATCCTCTATTCATTTATTATTCAATAAATACTGCTGATTGGTTTCAATATCAATTTATCCAAATTGAATTTAGGCAGCTAACAGCTCAGCAGAACTTGTCATAAAGTTGAAAATGCTAAAAATTTTAGAATATATATTGCTTTTGTCTAGTAAAACAACTTTCTATCCAATACAGTCTATCGGCTTGGAAATTAGTAAATAGAATATTTACTATATCAGGAATAATAAAAAGTATATTGTTGGATTCTGTGATATTGTAAATCTTGTTAATATAATATTTCAATTTGAATTTCAAAATCCCAAGATAAATAATATATTTCATAGTACAGGTTGTTAAATATTTGTATCAAGTTTACCATAACATAACAAGTTTAATTATATAGTAATCTATTGGAATACTGGACTGAGTATTCATCAACATATGAATAATACCAAAACTCTTTAACAATTCAATCATTCATTTCTACTTGTTATTGAACATTCAATATCTGCAAAAGGTTTAATCATATATTCTACTACATGTGTTGACCATTGGCAAAACTGTTATTATGTTACAATTGGGTTAGAAATTCTAAAATTCATGTTCTGTATATGATTATACCATTTTTATCAATCTCAAATGTATTAAACATCTTGTCAATTATTATATACTCTATTATATGCATACAAATTCCATGCTTCCAGCTGTTGAAGTATAGATACTTCTTTTTTCAATGTAATACTTCTTTTGATTTGAAGTTTTATTTTGTTATCATAGAATTATGTTCAAAATTTTAAAGATGAAAAATACTCTCATTCGATTTAGTTCTATTGAAATTTCCAAAAACCATACTAACAATGACAAGTAGAGTATATAATTATAAAAATAGATATTGCAAGAAACAATGGAAATTCGGTAATGGCAACAGCAGAAACATTGATATTATCAGTCTCAGCAATGGCTAAATCACTTATTATATCAATAGTGATAACAAAAGTAAAATGGAAAGCTGAATATATATCAATAAAGACAGAAATAACTATATCAAAAGGAATTCAGTGCCTTCCATTGTGACTGTAGAATGATTTGCAGATTAAGCCACAATACAAGTAGAAATGACAATTACAACAGAATTTCTGTTCCAGCAACAACAGCAATATCAATTTCTAGAATCGCAGCCTCAATGAATTGAAACAAGTAGATTATATGTTAAAATAAGCAAGAACAACATTAAAAAACATCCAGTACCAATAGCACAACCAGTGGCAACAGTAATGGAAACAGTAATTCATCATGAATCTATATAAGTAATGGATTGGAGTAGATTTTTGGAAATATAGCGTGATTGTCTAGAGGGATATTCTAATCATTTACAATAACTATATCCATGTTCTTGATATTGTTATAAGTTAAACTTAAATTGACAGCAGATTCAAATACTTAAATTAGTTAATACTTGTATTAGGAAAAACCAAACATGTATTACTCAGCGCATCGACCTTTGTAAGCCTAGCAAGTAAATGATTCAATTTGGGTTTTAGAAACTCTGAATTAGATATATGTTTGAGTGGCATAGTTTTCAACAGTTCATAATAAGCACACCAGGAATTGATGAAAGTAGACACTTTGTTATAAGCTTCAGCATGAGTTTGTAAAGTATTTATAAATGTTTGGTAAACTTTAAAAATCTCAAAAACCTTAGCAAGCACAGCAAAATTAACATGCTTTACTTCTGATTCAACTTGGTCAAGGTTAGCAATGCAATTTCCAAACCAAAGTACATATATATATGAGTTCTCATATAACTATGCCAATTCTTATTATATTGTAATCTAGTATTCATGGCAAGGGTTCATGGCTTCAGTATCCAGCATTCAGGGCTTGAGATTCTGGGGGTTATAAAAACTTTACAGCAGGCGGATTGAAAGAGCCAGAAATAGCCAGGAGCTCAAAAGCAAGGACTGTATGCAAGCATCTTGATCCACAATCACCAAATGTGAATGACGTGGAAGTCAAAGCAAATTGTTTGGTTTATAGACTTGAGAACTAGTGAAGAAAACACACTTATCCTCTGCCAAATACCTGGATTATAGACAGTGATTTCGTCCAAAATCCACTTGTTTAATAATACATCAGAACTTCTGCTATCTTTGTATACCATCTTTGGACAATTTCTGTATCATCAGCAAAACCTGATTTTGTCTATTTGAAACCTGTTCTCATTCTTGTTGTGCTTCAACCACTATTCAAAGCCTCATTCCACTCCTGTCCTGTTTCTGCCTCGATTCAAAATCTCATTCTATTCTTGTCATGTTTGACCTCCATACAAACTGAATTTCATTATCTTCAAATATAATCCTTTGCAATACACACTGATTATCACTTCACAATCAATTATCATTCAGTTCTACCATCGCAGCAGCTCCTTCATTGCAATTTCAGGTATCTACAGAGTTCATAACACACACTTCCCAGGTTGTTCAGTATGATCATCATGGATAGCTTCAAGTCCATCGACAATAGTCACGGGCTCCCAACCGCCTTCTTCGTATTCCTTCTATTTTACCAAATACTGCAGCAGTCTTTGGAACAGCCTGGATATGTCTATAGAGCAGACTCCATACTCCTCTTTGTCGTTGACTATTACCGGGTATGGTGGTTCCTGCTGTCAATACGGGAGAGGGTCTGGAATAGCCTGCTCCAAATTCAATATCATTTGAATGTTGTGAATGCATCATTAACTTGGTTGCTGAATTCTATAACTCCTGGGCTGAGAACCTCTGTGATATCCTATAGTCGAATATATTTCCGGTATAATATCTTATTTGGTCGGGCTGTCAATAGATTTCTGGCGTTCATCCGGACTATGTCTCATATCTGTGACTCTAATCCGAATTTTTGCAATGTATTGGCCTTATTGGACAGTACAACCTTGGCCCTTTTCATTTCTCTATTGAGTTCACAGAAAAGTTGTTCCATTCATTGTGCCTTCTTCTGGGAATTCACCTTGCACATATTGTAGCAATCCTTCATTGGGTATAGCATAAGGTCATTCACTGGTGGAATCTGAATTTGCCAAAAGACCCTGTGAAATTAGTTATTTCTGAGGCATAATTGTTCGCTGCAAATTCTACCAATAGTAACCACCAGAACCAATCATCCTGCTGATAATTAACAAAGTTCTGGAGATACTGTTCCAGTATGGCATTAATTCTTTGAGTTGGCATGTCAGCCTGAGCATGAAATGTGGTTGCCTATATTAGTTCAATTCTCAATCATTCACAGATATGTTTCCAGAACTGCAAAGTGAATTGTTCCCGTTGATTGCACACAATTGTTTCATTCCATCCACCCAGTTTGAACACTTCCTTTACCTACATTTTCCTAAGTTTCTTTCCATCAACTGTGTCAGTACAGGGAGACAGGTGTTGCATCTTCATTCGGTGGGCAGCCACTATCCACCTTGTCATGAACCCAGCACTGGCCAGTGGGCCAACCATGATGTCTGTGCTCAGATTTGTCCCAGATTGTGTGTAACACAGGGAGCTTCGCCCCAGGGTTACCCGGTCAAAGTAGTATCCGTAGTCAATTTCGGGACTTGCTTCGAAGCTAGTTTGGAAGGTTAGCTCGGAATGTAGAAATCACTAAAAGATTCTGAACAAAAAGAATAGGCATTCTCCAATGCGTATATTGTTAAGGCTTGTTTTCCTTGCTGAGAAGGTTGATGCTTTTTTACCCTCGAAGAACCCAAGGTCTTTATACCTTCATCTTCGCTTTCTAACAAATACTTCTATCTACGCTTTTATCTAGATCTCCAGCCCTATAACCACCTTCACACCAATGCCCATACCTTTGCAACAACCGCAGCCCCCAGCTCTCGATCCTCTATTATCTTTATCGTTATTAGATAATAATCAGACCATCGGTATCCTATATGACATCAAGCTCACAGGATGGTGCCTCTGGACCAGCTGAATACTTTCGATCTGATGACCTGCGCACGAATAGGCCTCGTTCGATAGCGAGCAGCTTCACTGTTCAGAGTCGGCATGTATTCTTAGGCCTTTAGCGGTCGTCGGCTGTCGGCTGGCGCCATTCAGTCATTTGTCCGCTATCCATTTGTAGTCAGCTTCTTGGTCGATGCCATTCAGCTGTGTACCGGCTATCGGTTCGTCATGGGTGATTCCGAGCAGAAGCGACCGCGGCCATTAACCAGCCGTCGATGCTTATCAATGGTGTGGGTGTTTGTTTGCTAGCCATCTGAAAAGATTAGCAATGACATCTGAGACGATTGATAGCTGATGACGTCCAATCAGGGAAATGGCAGGTGATCGTATGTGACTCCGCTGCAATTTTGCTAGGTACAACACTACCCCCTCTTTCAGAGAGTTCATCTTTGAACGACCATACTCCATACTCATCTACCCTTCATTTTCTTTGGCAAAGCATGGTTCAGTGCGTTGAAGTGAATGATTCGAAATCCTTGACATAGAGAATCCGCACAGACCATTTCGCTTCGACCTCTAGCTCTGAGACATGCAAGCACAATCGACCAATCAGTTTGCCTATATCCAGATGAGACATTTCGCAGCAAGCAGAATCGATCAATCAGGTTACGTCTGGCTAAGACACTTTGCTTTCTTTTTCTTGATTTGGAAAAATCTTGACCCTGTATGCCTTTAAAAACCAAATCGATCTTTCTTTTGGTTTGGAAAATATGACCCCTTGTGCCCAAAAACCAAATCCATCTTTCTTTCGTGATCTGGGAAATATGATCCCTTGTGACCAATAACCAAATCCTATGTCAGGTATCTTGCTAGCCATTTTAAACACTTCGTGGGGAAAAGATACTAACTCAACCGTTATTTACTTGATCCTGTTATCCTTTTCAGTCTGTGAATTCCAGCTGTGATACTCCATTAACAATTTCTTGTCGTCGAAGTACTCATAAGATTCCTCAGTCCAATCTGCTTCTTCCGAATACCCCTTCCAATTAACCAGATACCAAACCGGTTTTTGTTCCATGCTATACTGGCTGCCCATAATCGCTTCGACCTCGTAACCCGTTTCGTACTCATAGCCGTCGACATCATAACTAAGCTCAGTCTGCTCTCTGGCTGACGAAAGCTCAGGTGCAGGTCAAGTAGGGTTGGTGGCGAGTCGATAAGGTTAGATGAGTGATACATGGAAGGCATTGTGAATACGCCATCGACTTGGTAACTCAAGGTTAATAGCAGTGGGCGAGTGCACCTTCGAGACCTTCAAGGGTCCAGGAAGCTTGGCATCAAGTTTCTGAGATGGTCTTCGAGTTTTGATGTTCTTTCCATATAGCACAACTGGATCACCAACCGAATACTTCGGAGGTTCTTTAGTACACCCATTGTGAGACTGCCCTATTGTCTCCCATGCCTGCTCTAAGCCCTTACGGCACAGTGCATACATGCTGGTCTTCTAGTGAATGTAGTTCCTAGATATCGGATTCTTTGCTTCTGCTTTGATAGGCCAATTCGTTCGAGGATTGAACTGAAAGTTTGGAAAGAACAGTGACATTCCCATCGCGGCGGTGAGAGAGTTGTTGTGGGCATACTCTGCCATTGGTAACATCTCAGACCAGATATCCTGCGCGAAATTGCAGTAATTCCACAGATAGCTTTCCAGCGTTTGGTTGACTTTTCTGTTTGCCCCTCAGTTTGACGGTGGAATGGCGAAGACATCTTCAACCTAATGTCAAGAGCTTTGACGAATGAGGACCAAAACAAGGAGGTGAACCTAGTGTCCCGATCTGACACTATGTACGATGGTGGACCATGGAATCTCCATACTTCATTCAAGAAAATTTTGACCAGGTCTGTTGCTGCCTTCTCTCCATCTTTCAATGGAATAAAGTGAGCCATTTTCGTGAATTAGTCGACGATTATCCATATCGATGAGCATCTGTCCGATACTGGTAATTTGATAATCAAGTCAACGGAAATCGACTCCCATGGGCAGTATGCCAATTCGAGGGGTAGTAGAAGTCTGTAGCGAGTGTGGCGGGTTGCTTTGTTCCTTTGGCACTCAGGGCTTGAGCGGACATAGTCTTCGATGAATTTCTCCATTTTGGGCCAAAAGATATTTTGTCTGACCAGCTCGATTGGCTTATCCCGCCCCATGTATCCAGCCACCATCGAATCATGCCCCACTTCCAATATCTGTTCCTTCTACTGCACATCGTCCAGGATCAACACCCTGCCTTGAAAATAAAGGGCTTCATCTTCGAACAAGATATCTGGGCTTTGGTTTCCTTCCATAGCTCCAACGTACTCTTCTTGCAATGCAGCATTGTTGTTAGCGGGGCTGACCACTGCTTCCAACAGCCATGAATTGAACTTGACTACTGGAATTGGTCTCAACATTGCAGAAGAAATCGCAATTGGTTCCCCTTGTAATCTCATCGCTGTTACTTGTGCTGTTTCTCCTTCAGAAGTTACCAACTGATTGGGACTTGGAACTCGGTGGATATGCCGGTTTTCGTTTTCTTCGGCACTACCTCCCCCTGTTTTAAGGCGGTACTCCGAACGCCTACATAATGCATCCGGTTTCCCATTTTCACTGCCAGGTCAGTATAATATTTCAAAATAATATCCTGCCAATTCTTGTGCCCAGCGGGCTTGTTTCCGATTCAAGATCTTCATAGTCGTATTGTATTTGCGATTCCTGTGATTGGTGAACATACTGATTCGGTGAACTGCACCTTCGAGATAACATGTCCATGCTTTGAATGCGGATACTATGGCGAGCATCTCTTTGTCATGGATTATGTAGTCGATCTCGGCTGTATCCATCTTGTGACAGTGATAGGCTATAGGGTGAAATCGTCTATCAATGACTTGGGACAGTACTGTGCCAATTGCAAAGTTGCTTACGTCAGTCTCAATCACAACGGGCCAAACATGCTCGAAATGCCATAATATGGGAGCCTCAGGCAAATACTTCTTTAGCATATTGAAGGCTATTTGATTGTGGGGATTTACTTTCCAATTCAACTTTTCGTTTGTTTTCTTGGTTAACTCTGTTAAGGGATGGCATATCTTTGAAAATCCTTCAATGAAGCAACGATGAAAGTTGGCGAATCCGAGGAAGGACTGGATGTCCTTGACTGACTCTGGAATCTTCCATTGACAAATAGTACAAATCTCATCTTCGGACATGCTGACACCTTCTCCCGATATGAGGTACCCGAGGAACTCAACTTGCTTCTGGTGCCATTCGCACTGATCAGGTACAATAACCAAGTTGTTGTTCTGTAATGGACCGAGGACTTCTCTAGTCAATCACACATGCTCTTCTTCGTTTTCTGTATAGATGAGGATATCATCTATGTAGACTACAAATCCATGATTGATTAGATCTCGCAGGATCTCAATCATCATATTGTAGAATATGGCTAGCGTGTTCGCCAATTCGAATGGCATAACTAGGTATTCGTAAGGTCCATATCTTGTACAAAATGCTGTGTTACATTCATCACCGGGTTTAAATCGAAAGAGGTTGTACAGTGCCAGCAAATCAGTTTTGGTGAAAATCCTCGATCCAGCGACCCTGACTCTAAGTTCGTTCATAAGTGGCAATGGCTATTGGTTCATAATCGTCACATGATTTCGACCTCTATAATTCACGCACAATTGTAAGCCTCTTCTGTGTGGCTTTGGGACATAGAGTATGGGGGCACCCGCGGGTAATTTGCGAGGACGGATCTTTCCACAATCAAGCATTTCCTTCAGATATTCTTTAAGGATCGAAAGTTGCTTTTCTGAGTGAGTGCAGATCGGACCCCAGAGAGGTTGTTCTCCATCTTTCAAGTGAATGGCATAATCGTAGTATCCATGAGGTAGAAGAGTATTGGCAGTTTCTCCGTTGTATCATGTTTCAAAGTCTCTGTATTGCCATGGCATTTGCTGTACCCAATTGATCTCAATTTCATGTGTGGTGTTGACATGCATTGAGCCAATGACCCCGATATATCGCGGGTCTGTTCCAAACTTCAGAATGGAATCGTCAGATTCGATTGAAAAGAAAGATACCGCTGCGTTTGTACAATGTTGATGGCTGTGTTTCGACGTAAACTGGAGCTTATCATTTTCTTCGGTAATTCCACTGGGTACTCCATACATCACAATCCACCCGTAATATAACATATTATTACACAATTCCTCCATTGGACCAATTTCGAAGGTTTCTTTGGTATAATGGGATTCATACTACAGAGTGACGGAGAATGTGTACTGCCATCCCGCTCCTTCTACTCTTTTGCCATTAAGGTTTTCGACTATCTTTGGTTCCGTTCGAGTCACTAATGGAACAACATGTGAATCGCCTCACTGCTTCGACATCATAGGTGTATCACACCCAGAATCCAAGAGAACCCTTACGGGGACTTGCTTCTCGTCTCAAAAACTTGCAAACATGCGTACTGTCGGTTTTGAACCCGTCTTAGGCCCAGGTGGTGATCGATTGGATTTCTTGGGTACAGGCTGAGGTGCACTGGCCGCAGCCTTGCGTTTTCGATCATTTTGGTTGACAACCAGGATGAACTGTCTTTCATCACAGCTCCAGCCGCAATGGGATGTGGTTGCTAGGATTCATGAATTCGTTGGTGAACGAGGTTCGAATGAGTATGATCAAGCTCAAAGGTAATTGTTTTATCCCTAGTCGTGTTTGGATGGAATATGACCACCATATTTCGAGTATTGAACTCATCTTCACGGACCCATTCTTAAACAACTGAAAAGAAAATATATTGAATATCGAAAGCTATAATGCCAATGACTGCATTGGTAAAACCCTAATGAAAACCCAAAAGAAACACAGATGTCTGTACCCATGTGATTCCAAAGAATTATGAATATCTGTACCCATAAATACCAAAAACCGGAGGTATCTGTACCTCAAAAAACATAGGAATGACTGCAATCCTTTGTCCCAATGCAAATATGAATATCTGCACTCATATATACAAAAGCCACAGGTGTCTGCACCTCATAGAGCATAGGAATGACCGCAATCCTTAGCCTTGATGCCTATACCGATAGACCCAAAGACAAGACAAAAGAAACTCATTTCAACCCTCAATTTCCATACCGTCAGAATCATGCTCATAGAACACTTGGGAACTAGGGCTGCCATTGGTTTCGTGATTCGATTAGCCTGACTACTTTGCTTAATCTTTGAAGAACAGGTCAAGAACTCTCATCGATGCACCTTAGAACCACAGCGCTTACACTCTTCACACTGGGCTCTAGTTTCCAACAACGAATCCGGAATGCTTTCAGGGCTACTCCCTAGTCTGAATTGATAAGCTTAGCACCCTTCTTCTTCGTTTGAGGTTTCTCGCAGTCTGAACCCTCATCACTATCATCATCACGCTTCCTCTTGTGCTTCATATCTTTTGGTTTGTGATCATTATTACAGTGATTGTTCTTATCTTGTAGGCATCTCTCATAAGCGTGGCCGGCTTGTGGAAGCAGCAGTATGTATTGTGCATCATCGTTTGGGGTAAGCTTCGAAAACGATTGTTGAGCTTTAACATCTTCGTTGAGGCCACTGTGCAGCACTTCTCGCCATGCAATTCCTGATAAGCAGACTTGATAGTTCAGGGCCTCCATCATTACAATATAGTCCTGGATATCTCCCTTGTACAGCAAGTGCTTTCATGTTTTCGGAGGCATTCTTTTTCTTCCTCTGTATTCATGTTTCGTTCATCCTGGCGATGGTTGTGGGGAAGGTCATCTCCGGCACCGGAATCAGTGGAGCTAGAGCCGCTCGAGTTGGAGCTAGAAGACTAGGAGCCACCAGGATGTGGGTCTCCTCCAACGCCTCCTGCGCTGTCTCCATTGCCCTCGGGCATAGGAGTCATAGCATCTCCGATCCAGATCCCCCGTCCTACCTGACAGTGTACCAAATGCAGAACTCTTCGGCATCTGGTCTCATGTCTCCTTCCTTCGGTCTGATAACTGACCTAGCCAGAGAACATGCCAATCGTTTCATCCATTCATTCGAGAGCTCGGTTGGCAGAGCTCTTGTGAATTTTCGAAGCTTCCTTTCAAAGTCCTTCTGTGTCTTCCATACTGCAGCCATTCTTTCCCTCTTATCGAGTGAATTGGAGATGGTGTTCCAAGCCTTTCCCGACCGCAGAATATACTTGGCGAGAGCCGCTCGTAGGCCTTTGTAGGCTTTGGTGGACTAGGCTTTGGTGGACTAGGCTTTGGTGGACTAGGCTTCAGTACACTGGGCTATTATCACATCAAGTGCTGTTTGGATGTTAGCCGCAAAGACTTTGAGATTGAATAATGATATCGGAATGTTTTTGAAACTCCACCCTTTCCATCATTTCCACTCTCAGGCAACTAGCATCGTATATCTCGTTCTGCCTGGTGACTAGGCCTTCGTAGGCTTGGGTAAACTCAGGTAGTGTTATTTTGATTTCGAAATTCGTTTCTCTTTCCATATCACAAGATCGAATCATCACATTCTCTCCTTTGACCACCCTGTATGCTTCTGCCATGTGGGTGTTAGATCCCTTTCCAATCACAAAAACTTTACAAAAAAATACCCGGCTAGAGATTTGGCTGAGTGAGAAATTACAAACCAAGCCTTCCCCTGGCGCTGAAGCTGTTTCGATCACTTGTAGTGTGGAGTGTAATTCCTATCCCTCGATATCGAAGGCTGTGACGTCTCTGGTGAAAATTCGGAATTTTTGAACAGCCCAGTCTTGTGCTGACTTTCCTTCTTGTTTATTAGGTTTCACAGTTTCCTTAAGCTCGATATAATCTCGGCTGCTTCAATATTAGACATAGTCATCTTTTCTATATCCGAAGATGTTAACGAATCTCTCCGAATTGGACCTACTTTCACAGTTTGAGATAGAATCCATAGGGCGTATGGTATCTTCTTGAATGGATGGGATGACTGAGTGGTTTGTTTCTGCTCGCGGATAGAGGATCAGAATGTTTTGTCCTGTGTGGAAGATGCAAGCCCAGAACGAATCGTCTGGTTGCTGGGCTTCGAAGTTGGTGTCAAGGTATTCATGGGCGTCGAAGAAGGTGTCTTGAAAAGTGTTTGAGGGAATTGGTATACAAACAAAGAGGGTACCGATTCTGATGATGATGGAAAGAAGTCCGCAGACATAAGACAGCATCAAGACTGCTTGATGTGTATCGAAGTCTGTAGAAAGAATACCTTCCTCGGAAGCATTTCTTTGCTCACCATGTAATGTAATACCGCGAGCTTTGCCCCAGGTTTACCAGTCAAAGTAGTATCTGTACTCAATTTCGGGACTTGCTTCGAAGGTAGTTTAGGAGGTTAACTCGGGATGTAAAAACCACTAAAAGATTTTGAACGAAAAGAATAGGCTTTCTCTAATGCGTATATTATGGCTTGTTCTCCTCGCTGAGAAGGTTGATGCGTTTCTACCCTCGAAGAACCTAAGGTTCTTATACTTTCATTTGTGCTGTCTAACAAATACTTCTATGTATGCTTTCTCTAGAGCTCCAACCCCATAACCATCTTGGAACCAATGCGTGTTCCTTCGCAACTACCGCGGCCCCCATCTATTGCTCCTCTATCGTCTTCATCGTAATTGGATTATAATCAGACCATCAGTATCCTTCATGACATCAAGCTCGCGGACTTGTATGTCCGGACCAGTAGTATCCTTTCCATCCGATGACCTTCAGATGAATAGACCACTTTTGATAGAGAACAGCTTTGCTGTACATAGTCGGCACGTATTTTTAGGCCTTTGGCAGTCATCGGCTTTCGGCCTGTACCATTCAGTCGTTTGCCGGCTGTCGGTTCATCATCAGTGTCTTGGCCACTTCCATTCAGCTGTTTGCCGGCTGTCGGCTGGTCTTCGGCGATTGGGAGCAAAAGTGACCACGGCCATTAACTAGCTGTCGATGCTTATCAATGGTGTGGGTGTTCATTTGCTAGCCATCCAACAAGATTGGCTCTGGCATCCGTGCCGAGTGATAGTCGATGACGTCTCATCAGGGAAATTGGGGGTGATCGTACGTGACCCTGCTGCGAACTTGCTAGGTATAACATTGTTCCAGTATTTCCATCAGTCATAACAATCTTTGGATTGTTCCATGAGTTACTTCGCTTCATTGGCACATATGGCAATTCCACACATATTGATCCATGTCCGTTCTCATCTGATTCAAGAAATGGCTTCAACCTAGCAGGTCATGAGATTTTGCTTGTCCTGGATGCCCTGTCATGGGAGCATGATGGCATTCCTCGATCTATTTGAACTTGTCCTCATCAATTGGCTGGATGTGAATTTCGGACATTTCGAATGGTTGTTCTTTATGTGAACATTGTTCTTCCCTGCTGGCATATGAGCATTGCTTACATACCCATTTTACCCAATTTTGGAGTTCCTCAGTGCTTGTTGAATCATTGTCTGGGTTGACGGTTTCTGCAAATGCCATTATCAAAGTTTTGTGTAGCTAGAATTAGCAAAGGTATCAAATTACAGGTTCAGTTCAGTTCCGGTTCTGACACAATGCTAAACCCTAACCGGTGCAAATCTCACATTCCAAATCCGGAACAGTGGCCAACAGTATGGTTCTGGAACTTTTCTAAACCTGAACCTGCTCAACTATCTGGGTCCAATCATGGAACTGAACCCTAGTGCACCAGCTTTTGGCAGGTTCCACCCCTGAAATCATCGCTCCGATTATGTAATCAAGTTCTCATTGGATCGTGATATAAACTCTATGTAGATTATGCAGTTTTCGATGCTCTTTCACCTCCCGCTATCTGTGTTATGATCTGATCAGTATTTGTTCAGTCACTCAAAATCACTGTCAATGTGGATCCCATTTTCGTCATTATTTTATACGGAATCTACAAATACTTCTCAGATGGCAGATCGGGGAGTAGGAGGTGCAAGTATATCAAAAACTGTATAATCAACATTTATAACATGTTGCAATTCAATCAGAATTGAATTATTTAATTTGAGTAGAAAATATGGCATTATTGGGGCCAATGAAAAATGAGGCTCTGCTGCAGGTGAAATCCACCAAAACCTGGCAGGTTTCAGTTCAGTTCCCCATTGAAACCACATGTCATGAGGTCGTTTGGAATCCAGGCAGTTCCAGAACTGGACTGGTGCCTCAGGTTCCGGTTTGGAACCATCCCTACAGCCAAATTGCCGCCAATTGCCTGTTCAAGAACGACACTAGGGGCAGCAGTTATGGTTCCGACCTGGACTGTGGCCGGGTAACCTGGAACTGTGGCTAACACTATGCATGGCTCCTTGTGAAGGTTTCTGTTTTAAGCTCCATTTTCTGCGTTGTTTCTGCCCCTCCCTTGTGAGCAATATCTTCTAACATTATTGGGAGTGTATTTGAATTTTCTCCCAGTTTGCCTGGGCAATAAATGATTTTGAACTTGAAGTGGAATAGGAATTCTGACCACTATGGCTGCCTTTGATTGGATATTTTTGAGGTTATAAAGTATTCTTAGTTGTGGTGATCAGTGAAAATTTTGATTGGCTGTGGTGAATCTTCGTATTTTGGTCTTCATTGTTCCAGGCTCATGGCAGTTGCACCTAATTGTTGATATTAAATCTCGTAATTTTCTTCTGCAGGAAAATGTTATTTGGGGAAGAAGGCCAGTAGATACAGTACTCCTTAATCATTGTACTGGGAGAGGACTCTTGCAGATACATAACTTGAAGCGTCAGTTTCCAGAACGATTTCTTTTTCATAATAGAAGTGGGGTAGCACTGGTGCTGGCATGAAAGCCATTTAGAGTTCTGCAAACACACTTTTTTGATCTGCCCCCAGGCAGAATGGTATTGGCTTATTCATGAGTTTGGTTAGTGGTTGCACTATCCTGCTATAATTTTGTATGAACTGTCATGGGCAAGGGAGGAGGAAGGTATACTCCAGGTGGAGAATTTGCATGATATGCATGACCAAGCCAAATGAGACTGACAGATATTGTACCATTGCATGAAGCATGTTACAGACCGCTATGATTCATTCAAAATTTCTTTGTGACTGGAGCAGCGGTGACAAGAGACTGCGGAGCGGTGCTACCTAGACAGGGGTTTTTTGTTTTTCCTTTGTTCGGTTTTATTTGTTGTTCTTGTTCACGGTTCTTTGTTTGTACTTCACCGGCCATAGCCTGTCGGCCGTATGCTGTATGATGAATAAATAAATAAATGAATGGATAAATCAATAAATAAATCAGTATGAACTATCGGTAAAAGTTGGTGAAGCCTAGAAACATTTGGACTTCTGCATAATTCTCCAGTACTTCCCAGTTTTCAACCCTTGGAGCTGTCTCGGAATCCATTCGGATTTCATTTTTTCTGACAATTTACCCACGATACTTGTTGTCTTTCTTATGGCACTTGAATGTTTTTGCTTTTACGTGTGTTCCAGCTTCCTGGAGGAATGTCATTACTGCTTGGATATATTACTTGTGATCTTGCAGGTATTCACTGTAACTGTGAATGTTATCCAAAATGCCATACAAATTATATCCAGCAATAGTTTCACTGAATTATTGATAAACTCTTGGAATGACACTGGTGTATTGGTGAGTCCAATAGACAAAACCAGGGATTCAAACAGTCTATGGTGGGTCCTGAAAGCCATTTTCCATTCATCCCCTTCTGTGATTCTAATCATGTAAAATGTATCATGGACTTCTAGCTTGGTGTAATAGTGGGCCTTCGAAAGTCTCAGCAAGATTTGTTGGGTGAATGGTTGGGGGTACCAAAGTTTTATTGTTTCTTCATTTCGGCCTCAATACTTAATACTGAGTCGTAATCCTTGTGTCGCTCATTGGGCGATGAGTTCTGATGCTCTGCAAGATGATTAATATGCCCAGACAAATTCCTTGGAGATGGTCCCCACTATCCATTCCTTTGAAACTTGTAGCTCTTCTGAAAATATACTGTAAATGATCCAAATGGAGGTATGAATCCCAATTGCAGCTTAAATTTATAAGATTAGGGTCGGTATGGTGGTAGTGTTTCTGCGATTACCTTGCTGCACAGTGTCATTACCCCATGGTATTCCCTGGGGAAAATATCTTCAAGGGGTTTTCCTTATAGATCCATTACTCCCAAGTCCATATTGATTTCATATAATGTGACAGCGTGAACCTTGAGTCTCGTCTTCTTTATTCTTCTCCTAAAAGATGAGGTGGCAACTGTGCAGATATCTAGCTTGGATATCTCCGGATCCACTGTTGTTTCCATATGATCACCCCGTACCCATACACTCGAATGGTGTTGGCAGTTGTTGATGGCATTACCTGCTTTGGAAGCCAATCCTGCAACTTTGAAATTTGACTGTTATGTTGTGAAGTTCAAACAGTGATAATCCTGACACTATCAAATCATTTTCTAACATCATAACAAATACTGGGAGGTGTTCCTGGTGAGATCGTATTTCAAAGTCCAATTTAGCCATAGTTGTAAGGGTTCTTGATTCTATTCGTCTTCCATTGATAACCTCTAACTTTCTTGACACTGGTAATTTCTTCTCTTCCAACTGATAATGGCAAACAAAATCTATATCCCCAAATGTGATTGCTGGGACTCTGCAGTCAACTATAGCATGTATATCGATCAACCTGTCTCTGATTTTTGCCCACAATAAAAAACAAAATCCTTGCTTTCCATGAAACATACGTTAATTTCTGCATGACCAATTGACATTTGTGAAATTTCAAATGGTAATTTGACAACTGTAAGTAAAGAAAATTTATGTCCAGCACAATGGCCATCCTTATCGCACTGGTATAATCTTTTACTAACTCCACTGGTGGCTCCTTCCTCTTCCCCTGATCTTCTTTGAACAGATCTAACTTGACCTGGTCAGACACTGCATTCAACTTGCTTGGTCGTATTTCTGTAATGTGCCTGCTATCTCCCCAGTTTATTCAAACTCCTTCTTCCCTCCATTGCTTTCCCTGTATTGGAGCAATCTTCTTTCCCTTCATCGTAGGGATATCCATTGGAGAGGGGTAGTGTTAGCAACGGTTACAGGTTATCCGGCCATGGTCAGTGTTGCATTCAGAATTGAAGACCCCGGTCCGGTTCTGAAACCACAAAGAAACCAAACAGGCCAATGGCAAGCAGTTACAACCCCAGACCGGAGTCCCCAGTCCAGTTCTGGAACCTCCCAGAGACCAAACCATCCGGAGACCAAACTGCCCAATCGCAAGCAGTTTCAATCCAGAACTGAACCAAATCCCGCTGGGTTCTGACTATTGTCACCTGCAGTAGAGCCTCATTTTTCATCGGCCCCAATAATGCCATAAGTTCTGCTCCAATTAAGTTTTTGAGTTCTGATTGGATTGTGACGTGCTATATACGTTGATTATGCAGTTTTTGACGCTCCTTCTCCTCCCGCTCTCCGATTTGCGATACATTTAATATTAGTTGAGGTGGTGCGAAAAACAACCGATTTTGGCCGCATTTTCGGCTTTATTTCACAGCGCCTCAACAATTACTAATCCTATTGCCAATCGGGGAGCGGGAGGTGGAAGAGCGTCAAAAACTGAATAATCTACATATATAACAGATTGCAATCCAATCAGAACCCAAATATCTGATTGGAGCGATAGTGTTAGAACAGGAACCCACCAAAACCTGGCAGGTTCGGTTCAGTTCTGGGTTTGGAACCGGAGAGTAGTACAGGTTTGGGTATAGCACAGTTCCAAACCCTGAACAGAGGCAAACGTTTTGGTTCTGGAACTGTACTATACCTAAGCCATGAACTAATCTCCGGTTCCAAACCGAGAAACAAATGGAATCCGTAATGTGGGATTGTTGCAAAATCTTGACAGCGGCAATCATATTGTGCCACAGTCCTTGCAGATGTTGTTTCTGTGGTTGATGGGGTGGATGTGCTGTTCATCTCAATTCTATTGAGCCCTCCGCTCCATCAACCTGATCTTCTTAATACAGCTCTGTTCTGCATCTGAGTGTCGTGCTTTGAACACATTTTGAAGAAATTGATTTGAGTTTCCTGGATGTCACAGTATTGCAGCAAGTCATTCATTTCATTGGAAAATCTTTGTTATAATGTATTTCTTTGTGCTTGTGCATTCCTGTTAATGTCAGTCACCCATTGTTGAAAATCTGGGAAATGAAGTGAGAACTCTCGATTGTGTTGCCAATGTTGTGACAGTTCCCTGTCAGATGTGGCTTGCAGATCCTTATCACCAAAGGCTAAAAACAGTATTTCTAACATGGTTATTTGGTTCAAGATTTTGACATGTCCTATGACTTCGTTGACATATGGTTGGATTTTGGCTAGCACTACTCCTTCCAATCTATTGGCTGCATATTTTGTCTTGCTTTGTTCATTGACAAATCTTCTTGGTTTGTCAGCTATTCCGACAGCTAACAAGGTGTTCAATCCACTAAGGACTTTGCGGTCAATTCCTGAGAAACGTAATATGTCTCTTCCTTTATAATTCCCATTTCCCTCACTGTCTCCAGTATTCTGGTTCCAGCTAGTACCAGCACCCTGTATACTTGGTCTCGATATCTTTCTGTTTCATCTCCTTGGACTTGTTGTTGTACCTGTGCATCTTCCAGCTCTGGTTGGAGGTCTGTAATGTTTGTTGGAGCCCTGGCATCAAGTTTACTGTTGAGATCCGCAATTCAGTTCAGTAAGTCACCATGTATATGTTCAGGTGTGACTTCCATTCCACTCTGTATTGATGTGATTTCTTGATTCAGCTTGTTTTACTCTTGTTCAAGTGACTGTACCCGTCTGTTTAGGTTTGTATTCTCAGCTTCTTTCTGACTGGTTGCAGCTGTCAATATTGGCCTTGCAGCTTCATTTGCATTTGATAAGACCTTGGTATGTCAATTCCAGTAAGTTCAATGTTGATGTGGTTTCTAGGTTGTCCTGGATATGAATCTGAATGGTGACATCCCATATTACAAACTGGGACCCTGATCTTGATGCCATTCTGGGAATGATTGAATAGTGATCGGTACAGGTAATTGTTGATCCTCCAGCTGAAGGTTTGTATTGCGCCAAGATACTTGTCACAGATGTGACTTCAGGTATTGCTTTGCCTATATATCCAGCAGTCCATTGTACAATGAATATTGTACCAAATACAATTCTTGGGCTCCCAACACATCAATGTCTGGCTAGGTACCAGGATATATGTGGTCCGGGACCAAGAATTCAAAGTGAACAATAAATACAATTGTATACTTTGATACAGTTGAAAAATATATCAAATTGTTCCATCGCATAATTGCAAATCAAACTGAGAAGTTACTCATATAGTCATTCACAGGTATAGTGGATTGTTGGGTTCGAATAGTTCATGTCTGGCTGTGCGAATTTGGTGCACTGTTGTGAGAAAGATTCATATCTGATCAATAACGGATATAAATACAATCTCAGGTGTCTTCGATCATTCATCAAAATAGTTAGTAGGTCTGCAAACACTGCATTGACAGTTAATCCCAATACCTGAACAAAATCTGAGTACCATCAGTTGGATATGAAAGTTGTGTACTTTTCTAAATTTGTAGCAGCAAATATTTCAAGCTCTGAGACAAAAATAACAACTGATTCAATGAGGGTAGCAGCATATAGACTAAAAATATAACCAGTATATTTGATTTTAGACTCATTCTTCTGTCCAGGATTTGGTGTTCTAGAGGTTATGAAAGCCAAAAGCCAGTGGGCTTGGACAGTTAGAAACATTCTGTAGCTAAACAGTGAGAACTGCACACAGGAGACTCAATCTAGAATCACCAATTGTGAAAATGATGGAAGCTGAAGTTATTTGATTGTTGGATATACCAGAGAACAAATGAAGAAAATAATATTATTCTCTGCCAAATACCTGGTTTATATACAGTGATTTCATTCATAATACGCTTGTTCAATAATACATCCAAATTTCACCTATTCTGATAAACTATCTCTGCACGATTCATGTCTCACCCACGAAACCTGATTCTTTCAATTTGCAATATGGTCTTGTTCTCATTGTACTTTTGCCCCTGTTCAAAATGTAATTCCATTCTTGTCATGCATAGACCTCTGTTTATAACCTGATTCCATTGTTGTTATACCCACCCTCCATATGAAACTGGATATCATTCTCATTGTACACTAACCTTGTAATTACTCACCGATCAGCACTCTACAATCGATCTTCACTCAGTATCACCATGACACCAATGCTCCAATAAGGAGTTTCAGATATTCTGTTGTCACTACGATTTCATCTCTCTGATGAAAGTAATCATCTGATTGAATAAGTAATTTGAACACTGGATTATGGTATCAGCCCTATTGATGATCAGGATAAGACAATGCAGAGGCAGCAGCAGCACCAGCAGAGAAATAGTTTTGGAACAGAAGCAGAAGCAGAAATACAGAGCAGCCAGTTCAGAGCCAATAATCAATATACTCCAGTGTGTTTGAACTATTATGATACACTTGGCAAGACAAATTGATTGAGCATACCCATGGGTCAATCACATTTAATCTGCAAAGCTTCAAGGAGGTCAGCACTGGAGGAGAAAGAGGTGAATGCAGAGAAGGAGGAGAAGCAGAACAGCCAGTCAAAAGCCAATATTGGAAATACCACAGCATGCTTCCACCATCAAAATATACTCCACCAGAAACATTGATAGAGCATATCTACAAGTTGGAGTTGATCTGCAAATGATTGATTGGGGTCAGCACTGAAGCAGGTGGTGGTGGCATAGGCAGAGACGAAGATGATGTAGAGCAAACAGTTGAGAGCCAATCATAGACATAGGGCAGTGTATTGATACTGACCTGATGTACTTAGGAAGCCAAATGAATTGCATATACCTGATATGCCGTATCCTTGGAACCTATCCTGGACAGATGCAGCCAGACATGGAGGATGTCTAAGTATTGACGATCTAGTTTTTGCTGACCATTGGACTGGATACAAGTGCTCACACATCGATTGTGAGGATCAGGACATGGGTAATTTCCAGGTCAACTTCGGGGAAACCCACATTACTGTCGCCACAGCAGCAGCTGCTGTATGACCCTTGCTACACCCATTTATCATTGGAATTGGTGAATACGTTCGGACGAAATCCCACCCATATTTCATGACCAATTCCCACATTGCGGGTCCTGACCCACATATACCTCTCACCCAGACTACAAGCTTCTGGTACAACTGCAGCAAGAATCTGGAGCTTGATTCCTCTGCTTTTACCACACCGCATAGGAGCAATTTTTTGTCGTCCTATAATGGTTGGCTCACACACCACCATGACCGACGCTTACCTGGTAGTTAGAAGGGACAATACATTGATCCTATCCAGCGATAAGGATAAACAGGTGACACAATTCCAGTTCATCATGAGAAAAGTTATTCCAGATGGAGTTATCAAGCTTTTGGATGGAATCAACAGGGAGCTTGGATGAATGGACACCCTGATTCAGAATACATGTGAGAAATATTTCAAGATACAGACGGCCCTCACAGGATTGGCCAAAGCTTAGCAAGGCCTCATGATTAGGCAAAATGAGATATATGATGCTGTTGACCCAGGAATGGAAAAGATGGAAAGGGCTCAACTCGAGAAGCATTTCGATAGTTTTATCCAATCCCAAGTGCTTGCAGCTTACATCCAAGCGGCCTTTGTTCTTATCAAGGCTCAATCCACCACATACTATGAAGAGCGGCGGTGAGCCCTTAGCAAGCAAATCCAATGGTTTGGAAGAGCCTGAGAAAGCCTTTCAACTCTGCTCGATAATAAGGAACAAGTCCAAGTACACCATGCCCTCCAAGTGCATCCCCAATCCCAGGAGCTGGCGGATGTTTGGATAAAAGCCCAACCAGATGGCAAATGGATGTCCAGCCTGTATGCCAGATCTTGACAGGAAGCAAGAATGATACAGGAGGAAGCACACAAAAAGGCACACAACGCTGAGTGGGAGAGGAAGGCGGCGATGTGAAAGATGAAGAAGGTCTTTCAGTGGAAATTCAAAGAATTCACTAAAGCTTTGCAGACGAAGCTCTCAGATGAGAGAACCATGAAATCAGTACACTTACTGGGCCAGTCAGTATTGACACCAAAGGAAGGGGATACCAAGCCTGTTCAGAAGGGATTCCGCCTTCAATACACCGTCAGTGATGGCATTGGAATGTGGAGCAATGAGGCTGTGACTCCTGAACCAAATGGTATTGGAGACAGTGCAGGAGGCATTGGAGAAGACCCCCGAGGGGACTCTGAGTCTTCGAGTTCTGGCTCAAGAAGCTT
The DNA here is from genome assembly GCA_015178995.1 of Trichophaea hybrida. Lineage (NCBI taxonomy): Eukaryota > Fungi > Ascomycota > Pezizomycetes > Pezizales > Pyronemataceae > Trichophaea > Trichophaea hybrida. The sequence continues at coordinate 54,746 of WHVE01000477.1, forward strand.
CAACTCCTCTGACAGTGGAGTGGATATTCTCCCAACACATCCACCACCAGCAGGAACAGATTTTAGCGAATCACATTCTGTATCACCACAAGTACCACCCCAACCACCAAGCACTCTGAATTGAAGCTAGATGCAAAAAATTGAACTTCCCTTCAAGGTTAAGGGGGACCCACTGCACAAAAAAGAGTTCTACCACCATTCAATTACAGGAGTGGAATGCAATCTCATATACTTCAAGAATGATTATCCTGATGAAGATGATAAAATCATCTTCGTTGAAACTATCCTTTGAGACAAATCTTTGGGCTGGAACAACAACTGAGAAAAAGGACTTAGAAAGCATTTACAGGTTGACACATGGTCAGCGTACACCCGCGCTATGGAGGAACGATTCATTGACCCGTAAGAAGAAACTGAATGCCTCCAAAAATTGAACAAATAGCGGTTCAAGGAAGACATCCAGAACTGCATCGTAAAGATAAAGAACATGAACTACCATGTCTGCTGATCACGAATTGAATGGCAACAGGTTCTACACAGCGGACTCAATGAAAAAATCAATGATCCAATATCTATCTCAAAGATCACACCACATGACGACGTAGAATACGAATTACTGCTCAAACCAGTCGGCCGTGCACATGACAGATGCTTGCGAGAAAAGTACCAGCACAACGATTACAAACCAAAAGACAAAAGAAACATTGGAGGAAGTGTCATGATGATGATCGTGAAAAGTGGAATCAAGGAAAGAAGAACTTTGAGAAAGGTTCTGACTCCAAGAAACCTCGAACGGAGAAGAAGGGTCCGGAGCCAGTCAATATGGACAACTGTAAATCCCTCAAAGGTATTCAGGAATCTTTACTGGAAGCACGAGCCAAACCCAACGAGTGCAAGCACTGAAGTTTTTCAGATCATTGATTGATATTTCGTAAGAATGCCATCAAGATCTCCTGCAGTGAGAAGAAGAAGAAGGATAGGAATTTTACACTTAGCAAGTTCGCAGCGGGGTCAGGTACGATCATCTGCAATTTCCCTGATTGGATGTCATTGGCTATCTCTTGTCTCGAATGCCAGAGCCAATCGTTTCAGATGGCTAGCAAGTGAACATCCAAACCATCGATAAGCATCGAGGGCTGGTTGATGGCTGCCATCGCTTGTTCTTCGAATCACCGAAGACAAATGAACAGCTGGCAAATTGCTCAATTGCATCGACCAAGAAGCTGATAACAAATGGACAGCCAGCAAACAACTGAATGGCGCCAGCCCAATGGTGACAACTGCCGGAGGCCTAAGAATATGTGCCAACTCTGAACAGTGAAGCTGCCCTGTATGGGAACTGGTTTATTGGCCTCGAAGTGATCAGGTCGAAAGAATACCACTGGTCCTGAGGTAAAAGCCTGTGAGCTCAATGTCATGATAGATAGCAATGGTCTGATTATAATATAATGATGACGAAGACAATAGACGATCGATGGATAGAGGACTGTGCTAGATTTGAAAAGTGCGGGCATTGGTTCGAAGGTCATTATGGGGCTGGGGCTGTACCGAAAATTGTAGATATGAGTACTTGCTACAAAGCGAAGCAAAAGGTATAAAGACCTCTGAGTTTCTCAAGGGTACAAAGCGCATCAACCTTCTCAGCGAGGAGAACAAAACTTAACAATATACACATTGAAAAGATATTCTTTTGGTTCAGATTCTTTTAGCGATGTTCATATTCCAAGTGAAGCTCCTAATCTACATTTGAAACAGTTCCAAATTAAGTACAGATAGAACATGGACCGGGTCAACTTGGAGCAAAGCTCCTGGCGTTACAAAGAAACCTAAGGGGGAAATTTCGACCCAAGAAGTGACCACCTCTACATTGAAGATCCAGCCCAGGAGTCCGGCTGACCGAATTACGAAACTGGCAGCAGCCTCAGGATCCCAAGTGCTTAACGAGGTAGACTCCGATTGTATGGAGATTGATGGATGAAATAAGTTTCTTCTGTCTTCTCTTTGTTCTATGGGATAGCAGTTTTTCCTACGGATTTTCCGGTTCAGACACATCCAGTTTTGGTATTAGAGGTTTCAATATTGATATTTTGTTGGGGTTACCTGGGTACAGACATCTGGTGTTTTTTGGGTTTTCATTAGAGTTTTACCAATGTGATCATTGGTATTATAGCATTCGATATTCAATAAACTTTCATTTCTACTGTTTAAGACAAGGTGCCTGAGAATGAGTTCAATACTTGAAATATACTGGTCAGATAGCATCCAAGTGTAACTAGTGAGAAAACGATTTCCATCAAGCTTGATCATACTCATTCAAACCTCATTGACCCACAAATTTACGAATCGTAGTCACCATGACCCGTTGGGGTTGAAGCTGTGTGTAAAGGCAGTTCACCATAGGTGTCTACCGAAACGATTAAAAATGCAAGGCTGTGGCCAGCGCACTTCAGCCTGTACCCAAGAAGTCCAAACAATGACCACCTGAACCTAAGACCGGTGCAAAGACCCACAATATGCATGATTGCAGACTTTCGAGACAAGAAAACCATCCTTGAAAGGGTTCTCTTGGATACAGGGTGTGATACATCCATGATGTTGAAGCAGGGGGCTGATTCACATGTTGTTCAATCAGTGACTCAATCAGAACCAAAGATAGTCGAAAACTTCAATGCGGAAGGAGTAGAAGGAATGGGTTGGCAATTCACCTTCCCCATCATTCTGCAGTATGAATCACATTATTCCAAAGGAACGTTTGAAATTGTCCCAATGGAGAATTCTTCTGACATCATATCACCTTACTTGTAGATCATCAAACAAGCAGCACTTAGTCGAGTTACCGAAAAAAATGATAAACTCCAGTTCATATCGAAACACTGCGATTAAAATTGAATAAACGCAGCGGTAACTTCATTCTCAATCAAATATGACCATTTCATATTGTGGTTTGGTACTGATCCTTGATGGATAGGGGTCATTGGTTCAATGCATGTCAACACGGCACATGAAATTGAGAATCATTGGCTAGAACCAATTCCATGGCAATACAGAGACTTCAAAACATTAAACAACAGAGAAACTGCCAATGCTCTTCTGCCTCATCGCTCCTACAATCATGACATTGACTTGAATGATGCAGAACAACCTCTGTGGGGTCCCATTTACACGCTCTCAGAAAATGAGCTTTCAGTCCTTAAAGAATACCTGAAGGAAATGCATGTTTCTGGAAAGATCCATTCTAGCAAGTCACATTCAGGTGCACCCATACTCTTTGTTCCAAAGCCACACGTAAGAGGCTTAGGATTGTGTGGGAAATACCGAGGTCTAAATCGTATGCCAATTATGAACCGATATCTATTGCTCCTTATGAACGAACTTAGAGATGAGGTTGCTGAATCAGGAATTTTCACCAAGATTGACTTGAATTCGGGGTATAACCTGATTTGAATGAAATCTGGTAATGAATGCAAAACTGCATTTCGTACGAGTTAAGGCCATTATGAATAGCTCGTTTTGCCCTTCGGATTGGTGAGTGTGCCAGCTATACTCCAAGATATGATGAATGACATCCTGCAAGATCTATTCGATCATGGAAGAGTAGTCTATATTGATGATATTCTAAACTATATGGAATACGAAGATGAGCAAGTGCGATTGACTCGATAGGTCATTTGGCAATTACAGAAAAACAATTTGGCTATAGCACCAGATCTGTGTGAATGGCACTTGAAGCAAGTTGAGTTCCTCAGGTAGCTCATAACGGAAGAAGGTGTCAGCATGTCCGATGAAAAGATTGATACTATTCTTAAATGGGTGATTCCGGAGTCTGTCAAGGACATCCACTCTTTCCTCAGATTTGCCAACTTCTATTGATACTTCTTAAAAGTATTATTAAAGATATGTCATCCCGTAATGGAGTTAAGCAAGCAAACGTGTGAAAAGTTTGATTGGAAAGCGAATCCACGAAATCAAATAGCCTTCGATGTACTTAAGAATGACATTTTGAAGGCTTCTATATTACCACATTTCGAGCCAGTTTGGCTCTTTGTGATTGAGACTGCCACAAGTGATTTTGCAATCGGCACAGTACTCTCCCAAGTCATCGATGGATGACTACACCCCATTGTTTATTACATTTGAAAGAAGGATAAAGCATAAATTATCTATGAAATGCACAACGAGGAAATTTTCGTGATTGTTTCTGTATTCAAAGAGTGGTGACGATATCTCAAATGTGCACCTCATCCAATCAGTGTGTTCAGCGATCACAAGAATCCCATATACTTCACGACTATGAAGTTCTGGAATCGGATGTATTTATTTATATATTTATTCATCATACAGCATGCAGCCCGCAGGCTATGGCCGGTAAGGAACAAACTAATAACTGTGAACATGAACAACAAATGAAACCGAACTAAGGAAATATGAAAAACCCCTGCCAAGGTAGCACCGCTCCGCTGTCTCCTGTCACCCCTGCCCTAGTTACAAAGAAATGTTCAATAAATCATAGTAGTCTGTAACACACTTCATACAATAGTTAAATATCGGTCAGTCTCATTTGGCTTAGTCCTGCATATCATGTGGGTTCTCCCCCTGGAGTTTACCCTCCCCCTCCCTTCTCCATTCTCATTTACTCCTCCTCTCAACTCTCTGCTTCCCCTTCCTCATCATTATCATCTTCCCCATCATCCCCTCCACTCTGACTCCGATGTTCCTCTACCATATCGTCAACAGTTCCCTAGCTGCAATTCGGATGTTACCCTGCCCAAGGTGTTTATCATTATGGAATTCGCCCAGGTACCATCTTCGAGTAGCTATATGAATGTCATGCAGAAAATGTTTCACAGGTTGCATTGCTTTATCAGTATAAAGAAGATGCTTCCAGAGATATTGAGGGTGTACTACTCCAATCTCCTTCCGCATCTTTTGTCGTACGCGTTGGTATAAGGGCCATCTCAGAAGCAGATGTTCTGGTGACTGGGGACCTCCATAGCAACATGGGCAGTGAGGGGAGTCAACAGAATTAGTGGGAATATCGTATAGATAACTGCGGAAGTATCCATGTCCAGTTCATAGTTGGGTGACAGTGGAGGCAAACTGACGGTTGCCACTTGTGAAAATATTGTCTGCTTTGGTACGGAAAATTCCAATATAGTTCTTTCCTTTTGCTGGATGCCTCATCCACCAATCCCCCCATTCCTGCAATTTTGCTGCACGGGTTACCTGCTTGAGGTATGATAAAGATGTATTATAGTAGGTAGGTGGTTTTTCAAGACTGGACTGTTTTGCCAACTTATTGGCAGGCTCATTTCCAGGTACATCTGTATTGCCAGGAACCCATTGAACTGTGATTGTAGTTTTGAGTGCATGGAGGTTATTGGCGATATTGGAGATTGCCAGGGACGTAGACTGTCCAGGGGCAGGTTTGAAGGTGTTGAGACATCGTATGGCAGCTTGATTGTCTGTGAAAATCCATATATGTCTCTTGGTGATGTTATTGCGTTGACAAATCTGAAAGCATTTCTGTTCAGCTTTAAGAATACCAAGTAATCCGGTGTCATAAACTTCCTGTTGATGGCCCATTGGGTAGGTTGCTTCAATGACTTCTTCTCCAGTCATTTCCACTACAGTTTCTGCCCCAATATGTTGATTCAACATTGATCCATCTGTATAACAAACAATATTGCGGTCATCATGTTTCAACATTGCATACTGTGCATCATGTGCTTTGGCTTCCTCTGCTTTTGAATGGGGATTGATTCGTGTTGTGACTCTGCTTTCTATATATGGTGGACAGGCTGTGGTTGAGTAGGTTTCAATCTCAGAGCTATTAGAAATCAATGGGCTGATGGTCGATAAGGTTTGGATGAGACGTGTTTCAAATTTGCGGTAATGTTGTTGCATACTGTCCCATGAAATCCAGAACCGAGTTGTATTACTAGACTCGGGGGTTTAATGAAATGGAGCGTAAGTTGATGGACAACGTTGTTGGATTGAGTGTATTTCGGGTAATGTAAGTGTTCGAATTGCATATTTTCTTCGCATGTAGTTAAGTCGTACCGCTACTGGTGGCAGGACTGATTCATTGTGTAGGGCAATGGTTGGTGATGTGCGGAAGGCTCCAAGGATACACCGAAGGGCCATATTTTGAACTGTGTCAAATTTCTGTTGATATGCTGTTTGCCCCAGCCACCAAACTTCTGCTCCAAAGTCGCAAACAGAGACAACACATGCATTGCATAGTTGGCGGACTGCACTGGGGTCAGTCCTGATTCTGTATTGGCTAGTGAGTTGAGGGTTCCAAGGGCCCTTTTGCCACTTGCAGCTTTTAGCATAACATGGTGTTTGAAGGTGATTTTTCTGTCAAATCAAATACCAATCCACCTTACCACATCTGGGCCAACGCCTTTTGTGCCAGGGAAAATGGTAGTGCTATTGGGTAGGGGTATCCTTTGGTCATCGGTGGTATTACTGTTTCGTTAATTCTGGATGTGCATCATCTTTGACTTTGAGTCATCAAATCGTACTGCGGTGTTTTCTGCCCATTTGAAATCTGTCCGTTCAGCAGCCTTGATGCATCTTGCATTATAGGCTTTTGATTTGCTTCAAACAACAATTGCAACATCGTCAATGAAGCTTAGACTCCAGGAGCTGGGGTAATGGGTTGTGAGTTCGTAGAAGCAAGGACTGTGATAGAGAAGGAAGAGAATTGGGGATACAGGCGATCCCTGAGGAATTCCTGTCCGGACTGGCTGAGGTCTTCCTGTCGTCCATGAAATGCCAGTGCTGTTGTTCGGTTGGATTAAATGTGGACCACCCAAAATTGGGTGGCAGTTGGGTAGCCAAGTTGTCGTAGAGTTTGGAGGAGACGGTCCTTGGATACATTGTCAAATGCACCACATACATCCATAAAAATAGCAGTAGTGATTTCCTTTGCATGCTTTCCTTGTTCAATTTCATGTGTAAGTGCCAGTGCAGCATCTATAGCAGAACATTGTCTTCGTCCTCATATTTGATCTTTGTGTAGTAGATTGTATTTTTTAGCCATATATGCAATTCGGATTGCCATCAACTTTTAAAGGATCTTCCAAGGCAATTGAGAAGGGCAACAGGTCGGTAGGCCTTAGGTATTGAATAATCAGGTTTCCCAGGTTTGAGTATAATCACAGTCGTTGCTTGGCGCCAGCAGGTAGGGTGATATCCGGTGAGTCCGAGTATAGCAAAGAGACTGTTGAATTGTTCGGTGGCTGCTAGGTATGCTTGCCAGAGACAGTAAAAGGGAAGCCTGTCTGGTCCAGTGGCTTTACGTGGTGCAGAGGTGATAATTGCTTGTTCAATTTCTGTCGGGTTAAATGTAACCCATGGCAGGGTTGGTCAATTGATGATATCAGTTGGGGAAGGTGCTACTGGTTGGGGTGGAAACATGGTGGAACGGAACAGTACTACCTTTTCTTCAAAAGTCACAACTGTTGTGTTGGAGAATGACAGGGGTGGTGTCCATTGGGTTTTCCTCGGTTGGTATAACGGTGGACAGTAAATATTTCGGTGCCTTGTGCATTTGCTAAAAATTCAATCCACATGGTTGTCTTGGAGGTGCGGAAATCCCGGAAATATTGGTTTTGAACAGCTTTGAATTTGATGTGATCACTTTCAAGGCAGGTTTTCTTCAACTGCTTGTGGGCACAGTTCCTCTGTATACGGGAGATTTTGAGTTGGGGGTGTCCACCAGCGTTTTGAATGTGTTGTAAGCTGGAGAATAGGGGTAGATTCCTTTACTGCATCCAGAATCATATCTCGGAGCAGTTCAGTTTCTTTGTCAAGGTTTGATTCGGTTGGTTATTCATGCAGGTATTGCCAAACCATTTGTGAGGTGTGGGAGAGTGTATTGTGTGTTTTGAGAATAAATCCCAATATGTTTTATTCCAGTTGTATCTTATCGTGTTGGAGTCAGTGGTAACAAGTTCTGATTCTGCCAATATATCAAAAGGTATTGTTGCATGGTCTGAACCAGTTGATGCATTGTCATCCATTGCCCAATTTGTAACTGAGTCATGGATGGATTGTGATGTAAAGGCCAGGTCAAAAATTGAGGTTCCCTTGCCATTTCGGTAGTAGTATGTTGGGGTGTCAGGTTCATTGAGGAGGGAAAAGTTATTGGTTTCCATGATTTGAATAAGTTCGTCAGCGCATTTGGGTGTTTTGATTTGTTAATTCCACCATGTATGATGGGCATTCATATCACCAGCAATGATGCATCGTTCAGGCAATGGGATTTTGGTGAAGCTTCATGGAATGGTATAGAGATTAGATTTGCCTTCATATTCATTGTGAATATTGAAGACTGTGATTGGTTCAATTGATGGGGTTGATATTTCAAGGATGTAAGACTGGGAGCGTCACTCCAGGTTTACCCGCTCAAAGAGTATCCGTGCTTAATTCGGGACTACTTCGTGTGTAGGTCAGGAGCTTCGCTCGGGATGTAAAAATCACTAAAATCATCCGAACGAAAAGAATAGCTTTTCAATGCATATATTGTTCAGGCTTGTTCTCCTCTCTGAAAAGGTTGATATCTTTCTACCCTCGAAGTACCCAAGGTCTTTATACCTTTGTCTTCACTCTAACAAATACGTCTATCTACGCTTTTCTCAAGTGCTCCAGCACTGTAGCCACCTTCGAACCAATGCCCCCACATTTCGCAACTACCGTGGTCCTCCATCTCTCGATGCTCTATTGTCTTTATCGTCATTGGATTATAATCAGACCATCGGTATCCTTCATGACATCAAGCTCACCGGCTTGTGCCTCCGGACCCGTGGTATCCTTTCGATCTGAAAACCTCCCGACGAATAGGCCTCTTTCGATAGAGAGCAGCTTCGTTGTTCAGAGTTGGCACGTATTCTTAGGCCTCCGGCAGTTGTCGGCTCTTTGGCTGGCGCCATTCAGTTGTTTGCCAGCTGTTCGTTTGTCGTCGGCGAGCGACAGCTTCTTGGCCGATGCCATTCAACTGTTTGATTGTTATTGGCGATTCGGAGCACAAGTGCCTGTGGCCATCAACTAGCCATCGATCCTTATCGATAGTGTGGGTGTGTGTTTGCTAGCCATCAGAAAAGATTGGCTCTGGCACCCGAGATGAGTGATAGCCAATGACATCCAATCAGGGAAATCGCGGGTGATCGTACGTGACCCTGCTGCGAACTTGCTAGGTGTAACAAAGGACTTGAATATCAGGATCCTGGCTGATGTCGGTACGTGGGGAGCATTTGATATATGGGTTGTTTTTGGCCACATAGGCAATTGTCCTATTGTGTTTTCTTAAGTTTTGAGGTGGTATCAGCAGCGCAAATCCAGGGTGTATTGTAACAAATGTTTTGTCTGGGTTGAATCCAGGTTCTTGGAGTAAAAGATGGTCGGCCGTTCCAACTGCAAAGTCAAGAAGGGTATTGATGACTAAGGAGGAACGGTTGCAGTGGTGTTGTAAAATTCGTATTTTGGTGGGTGAATAGGATGGTTTTTTAGGCATGAGTAATGGTCAGGTGGTCTTTCATGAACTTGGCTCATACCTTAGCACGTATGGCAGTAATTGTTGGGCATGTAGAATCTTCGGCTTGGTGATTACCCTTGCAGTTGATGCATTCGATAACATCGTGGACACACTGTTTGCCTATGCTGCGACATGATCCGCATGAGTCGGAGGTGGTGGTGTGCGGTTCTGCACATATGTTGCAGAAAGGTGATTGTTTGCATTGTATGTAGGAATGGCCAAATTGTTGGCCGTTAGGACATTGGTCGGTTGGTCGGAATGCCACATATCGGTCAGCTTTGCTGGTCTTGCCATCTACTTGTACTCCTTGATCTTGAATGAGTTTTGCTTCATGTTGAGTATGGACTGCTATAACCATCGTGGTGGCCTTTTTGTGTGGTCGCGTTTCTGGCTTTGTAAGAGATTGTGGCCGAGTGGTAAGTTTGATATGATTGTTGTTCATCTCAATATCTTCTTTCAATAATTTTATTCGTGTTTCACATTCAGGAAACATTGTAATGTCAATGTAATGAACCATCATCCGGATCCAGGTTTCTTGCTTTTTGGGATGTTGTGCGGTTGTATCAACTGAACGAACTGTTTCTTCAATAGCAGTCTTGTGGGCTAGTACCAATTCCACAGGGCAGGCGTCTGCTGTGAGGAGGATGAGATTGTGCTTATAGTTGGCCAAAACATGTCCAATATCGGCCAAAGTGTTTGCGTGGCAACATCGGAGGGTGGCGTTGATATCCAGCTTAAGTTTTTTAAGATGGGCAGTAACTGGTTGATCATTGTGTCAGGCAATCAGCAGTGTGCGTTGTCTTTTGGAGCGAGGATGGGGATTCACAGTACGCCCATTTTTATCTTTTGGTGGGTCTTTGATTGCACATGCAGATGCAATTGCTGACCAGAGTGTGGGTTTTGGGGAAGTCCCTTCTGGAATAGCTGGAGTTAGTAGGTCTGGTGGTGCTGGTGGTGCATCTTTCATTGAAGCTTGAATTTGTACAAGGTATTCAACTCGTTGTCCAAGGGTGGCAATGGTATTGAGGGCAATTTCGTGTTTGGTTTCCATTGAGGCTAAGCGGATTGCCAGTTTTCGGTTTTGCATGGTAAGACATTTGTTGATTTTGAGAATATCTTTGTGGAGTGGTTCAAGGATGGCTTTGAATAACTGGTGAATTCTATCTTCATCTTTGCCATTTAGGATTCAGCAGGTTCGGGGATGGGTCCTGAAAGTCTCCATCTTCGGAAGCGTCATCGTCGTCAGAACATTCGTCATTAGTTATCAGTATCCTCTGGGGCATCTCCAAGTTGGAGATCTGCATTTTCAGAGTTTCCGAGATGGCCATGGTTGGTTGGTTGTTGAGGTGGGGAAGATGGTTGTAGTTGTTCAGAGGGTGTCCTGAGATGGACATTACCAATGGCCATGCGGGTGCTTGAACGTGTACGAGGTGCATTGAGTGGCCGGTATGGTGAGGTAGCTGGCACTCGGCGAGAACTTGCCTGCTTGCCTTTCCTTCCTGGTTTGGATATGTGGCCTATAAGGGTAGTGTGTGATACAGCTGGGATATCAATTGCGGAAAGTGGGTCGGAACTGGGGTGTGGGTAAAGGTGCATTCCATAAGTACTGGAAGTCCCAGGTGGGGGTGGTGGTGGGATTGGGGAAGTCATTTTGAGACTTTAGAGGGTTTATAAGGTGCTAAATATGTTAATGAAATAAGTATTTTCTAGGTATTTTAAATAGGTGTAAATCCGACGTTGCAGTATTGATATATGTGGCCTCGGTACCACCTAATCCCTGAGGGGGTTAGAGCTTCACCTCGGTTGTCCTAGCAAGGTGTTGAAGCCTTGTTCTAGAGCCTTTGCCTCCTCACAGCTGATACAGAGACACCCATAACCACAAGAAATCCTCTTGGAGGCCTGCTGTGTGATAGGGCTGTAAAACCACTGCAAGAAAGGAAGTGCAACTTAACTCTGGAGGATTCATCCAAAGACTCAGGAAGTCAATGGCGGCACAGTAGCCAGACGTTGTCGCCTATACACTGGTTGGTCTGCTGGCCCTCGGTGGCCAATATGTTCCAAAGGAGGGGAATGAGAAAATGCGAAAAATACGAAATGTCCAAAATCGACCGTTGTGGACTCAATTTTTTTGGTCAATTGAGGTGTGCTTTCAGCCGAGTAGACCTGGGTGTGTGAACATGCAGCGTTCGGAAGGGCGTTTGAAATGGATGAAAACTCATAGAGAAACAATGGACCTCGAATTTGGGTTTTTGGCTTCGAGGATTTTCGGCCCAGGCTGTCTGGAGCTTGTAGGCAAGTACAGATGGTTTGTTCTCAGGGCTTCTAGGGCCGTTAAATCGAATGCCGTTGTCCGTTTGTGATTTGGAGTTGATTCCACTGAGATAGAGAGGGGGTAGGATCCAAAAAGCGACTTTTCGAGGATTTTTGGCACAGACAGTCAGGGGCTTGTAGACAGGTGTGGATGGTTTGTTCTAAGGGCTTCTGGGGCCGCTGAATGGATTGCCGTTGTCAGATTCGGATTTGGAGATGATTCCACTGAGATAGAGGGGGGGTAGGAGTGAAAAAGCCACATTTCGAAGATTTTGTGTAACTACTGCAAATATTAAGCTTTTCGTCTGAAATTAAAAACTGAGCCTCGTCTATATGTGCTTTCAATGCTCCCAACGTTTGAAGTTGATTAGATAAGAATTGGTTGTGTGGATGTTCAGTGGGGGCCCTTTCGCAGGGGGGGGAAAAGAGGGGTAAGAGGCCCAGTTTTCCACCCAGCAACAATAAAGGTCCTGGAGAAGAAATGCCCTTTTGTAGGGGTGGTAATTGGGTGTTAGAAATCGATAGGGAGTGTCCGTTTGTTGATAGCTGTGTGAGTTGTTGACTTATTTTCAAAAAACGGTTTTGCTGGTATGGTTGTTGCTTCTGGAATCGGAGACAAGCCCGCTGTGCACAAGCATTGGCAGGATATTATTTCAACAATTTTCTTCCCACCTGACAGTGCAAATGGGAAACCGGATGCATTGTGTAGGTGTTTGCAGTACCGCCATGAAAATGGGGAAGGTAGTGCGAAGAAAACGAAAATCACCCAATCCACTGCATTCTGAGATCTAATCAGTTGGTAACTTGTGAAGGAGAGACAGTACAAGTAATGTCCATGAAGTTACAAAGTGAACTGACTGCGATTTCTTCTGCAAAGTTGAGAGTGATCTCAGTAGTCTAGTTTAACTGATGGTTTTGGGAAGCAGCGGTCAGCACTGCTAACGACAATGCTGCATCGCAAGCTGACTACGTCCGGGCAATGGAAGAAAACCCAAGCCCAGATATTTCGTTCAATGACGAAGCCCTGTATCTTCCAGGGAGACTGTGGATTCCGGATGATATGCAGTTGAAGAAACAGATATTTGAAGTGGAACATAATCGGATGATGGCTGGCCACATGGGGCAGCATACAACAATCGAGCTGGTCAGACAATATTTCTTTTCGCCATAAGTGGGGAAATTCATTTAAGATTATGTCCACTCATGGCTGGAGTGCCAAAGAAATGAAGCAGCTCACCATGTTCTCTACCAACACCTACAACCACAAGAATTAGCGTACCACCCATAAAGTTCGATTTTGATGGACTTTATCATCGAATTACTACTATCAGACACCTGACAATTGGTATGGGTATTAGTTGACCAATTTACGAATCTGGCTCACTTCATTCCGTTGAACGATGGAGAAAAAAGAGATGCAGACCTGGTTACAATCTTCTTGAACAAAGTATGGAGATTCCATGGTCAACCATCGAATATAGTGTCAGATCGGGACTCTAGACTCACCTCCTCATTTTGGTCCTCATTGGTAGAAGCTCTTGACATCAGGTTGATGATGTCTTCGCTATTCCACCCTCACATGGACGGACACACTGCACGAGTCAATCGAACATTGCAATGCTACCTGCAGAATTGATAGAACTACAAGCACACTAACTGGTTGAAGATGTTACTACTGGTAGAGTATGCTTATAATTACTCTCTCACCACTGCTATGGGAATGTGACTGTTTTTGCAAACTTTTGATTTAATCATCAAACAAATTGGCCCATCAGAGCTGAAGCAAAAAATCGGGCATCTAGAAACTATGTTGACTGAATGACCTGTGTGCATGCACTGTGCCATAAGGGCTTAGAGCAAGAACGGAAGACAATGGGGAATTACAATGATAGGCATGCTAAGGTATTTCTGAAGTATTCAGTTGGTAATTTAGTTATGTTAAATGGGATGAACCTCAAAACTCAAAGACTATCTAGCACACTAGATGCGAAGCTTGATGGACCTTTCAAGATCTCGATGATGCTCCCCGCCATAGCTATCAAGCTAGAGTTACCGAATCAATTGAGTATTCATAATGCCTTCCATGTATCACTCTGTGATCCCTATCAACTTGCCAACAACCGCAGTAGACCGGCACCAGTACTTGGTAAGAAAGCAAATGAGCTTGGTTATGATGTGAATAGTTATAAAAACGAAATTGGTTACGAAGTTGAAGCAATCATGGGCTGCCAGTATAGCAAGGAACAGAATTGGGCCCTGTATCTGGTCAAGTGGAAGGGGTATCCAGAAGAAGCAGATTGGACTGAGGAACCTTATGAAAATTGCAATGACATAAGACTGTTGAAGAAGTAACACTGATGGAATTTTCAGGCCGCAAAGAATTTCAGGATTAAATGACAGGTTGAGATAGTACCTTTTCCCCACGAATGGTGTTTAACGGCTAGCATGATACCAGACAAAGGATATTGTTTGTAAGGGTACAAGAGCTCACGATTTTTCCAGAAGGATGGGATTGGGTTTCAAGAGCACACAGGGTCAAGATTTTTCCAAATCAAAGCAAGAAAAAGAAAGCAAAAGTGTCTTAGCTGGATGCACCTGATTGATTGATTCTGCTAGGTGCCATATATCTCATCTGGACATAAGCAAACTGATTGATAGATTGTGCTTGGACGTCTCAGAGCAAGTGGTCGAAGCGAAATGGTTTGTGCAGATTCACTAGGTTGAGGATTTCAAATGATTCATTTCGATGTGCTGGACCATGTTTTGCGAGAGGCCACGAAGGGCTGATTAGCATGGAGTACGGTTCTTCAGAGACAAACTCTCCAATAGAGGGGGTAGTGTCACACTTCGCAAGTTTGCCGCAGGGTTATGTATGATCACTGGTGATTTCCCACATTTGATGTCATCCGCTATCACTCATCTCGGATGCCAGAGCCAATCTTTTTCGATGGCTAGCAACCATACCCCCATACCATCGATAACCATCGATATCTTGTTCATGGCCATGGTCGCTGCTGCTCTGAATCTCCGATAACGAATAGACAGCTGACAAACAGTTCAATAGCATTGGCCAAAGAAGCTGACACTCACCGATAACAAATAAGCAGCTGGCATACAGCCCACTGGCACCAGCCCAAAAGCCGATGACTGCCGGAGGCCTAAGAATACATGCCGACTCTGAACAGTGAACCTGCTCTCAATCAACAGAGCCATATGTGTTTGGGGATCATCAGATCGACAGGATACCACTAGTTGGAAGGCACATGCCTGCGAGCCTGTTGTCAAGAAGGATACTGATGGTCTGATAATTATCTAATGATGATACAGATGTCAGAGAATCAAGAGATGAAGGACTGTGGTAGATGCGAAATGAGCGGGCATTTGTTCAATGGTGGATATGGTGCTGGAGCTCAAGAGAAAAGTGTAGATAGAAGAATTTGTTCGAAGTTAAGACGAAGGTATAAAGACGTTGATTCTTCGAGGGTAGAATGGCATCAACCTTTTCAGTTAGGAGAACAAGCCTTAACTATGAATACATTGAAAAGCTAATTATTTCGTTCAGAATCTGTTAGTAAATTCACATCCCAAGCAAATCTCCTAACCTACCTTCAAAACAGTCCCGAATCATGTACAAATACTACTTTGACAGGGTAAACCAAGAGCAAAGCTTCCGGTGTTACAATTCTGGTGCCTGCATTGGCGCATTATTGGGAACTGTTTGGTCGAAAATGGCAATCGGAAGTTCAACATTCTGCACATAGCACAGATACCCCCTTACACTATAGATATTGGGCAACCAAAAATTGTTGACACTCTGTTGACGCTCAATGTCAGTCCTGTACTCTAGGTGTACGATCACAAGCAAATAGCATAAGCAATGATAAAGCACGGTGTTCATCCATATTGAATTATGATATGTCCTGCAATCTGACAAATTGTGATAAAATCATTGCTGATACTCTCATTCAGAGATAACATTGGTACATTGTTGAAAAGAATTCAGCTGATGAAGGCCTTCAGATCTTTGATAATATGTACATAGCACCACAATCCCTCAAAATTGAGGAATTGTGTAACCCAAAATTGTCAACTCTCTGTGGACACTGACATTCAGTCATATAGACCATCTGTATGATGCTATACAAATGGCACAATCGATCATAAAGACTAACATTCGTCCTTATGTGATTATGATATGTCCTGCAATACTGATAAATTGTCATTTAATAATGGATAATACACATTTTATAAGAGAATCTTGGTGCATTATTGGAAACTGTTTAGTTAATTAAAGCAGTCAGAACATCAAAATCAGTACAAAAGTCATGAAATGCATCTTGTCAGAGGTATTGTACAACCTAAAACTGCTGATGCTCAGTTGATACTCACATTCAATCATGTAGCCTAAATCTATGGACTCTTTCCAACAATATATTCATGGATGAAGATGGCTTTCATTCATATTTGAAAAGATAATGTCTTGAATTTGACTGAAAGAACTCTTAGAATTCTAATATTGTACACTTTACAGATTAATTCCTGTTCAGTAACTGTTATATTGTGAGTTTTGGCAGCTGAATCTGTTTAAATAGATTGGACATCAGAATTAAATGTCTCCATAATAATTATACACATAATATCCAAAAATTCACTGCAAATTGAAGCTTTATGTATGCCCAATGGACCCACTTGCCTATTCACTGAAATTTGCAATTTCTGAATCAAGGTTATCGTTCTCTGCCAAACTAGTATGATTCATCATTTGTTGGTAAGGTAGGACTGCATGCCTGATATGTTTTTGATGGTGTCATCAGCTCTGCAGCCACTGAAATTGGGATCATCTTCAATATCTGTATCAACAATAGTGATATTTGGGCTCAGATGGCTGAAAACGAACATTCATTTATTATCAATTCAATCGGCTCGACATATGGAAACTGCTGTGGCCGCAAATACTGCAAGTGCTGGGGATACTGCTTGTTCTGCTGGAGTTGCTAATACTGCTGGTGCAACCAATACTGCTGGTACTGAAGTGGTGCCCAGTTGTGTGCCTTTGCGCCTCCAGCAGGTGGCAGGATTGTGAGCAATTTTATTATAGCAATAAAGGCAGCAATCAAAGTTATTATCATAGGTCATGGACAAATGATTTTCGATGACTACCTTCACAATCGTATTACCTGGCAACCCAACACCCTATCTCTTTTCTTCACAAATATCAGCCTGAGGCTTTTTAATCAAATTCTTTGTATTATCAATTGCTGTGTGCAATATGCCATGTTTGGCCATATTGATCATGTTGAACACCATGCGCATGTCTGTCTGCTCGAGCTGTATACACCCACCTTTCATGGCCATGGTTGCAGATATGACAAAAACCTATCAGCATGCAGTTTCTGCAATGACAATTCAATGGTGAGGAATAGCACTTATTTTCATCATATACTTCTCTGTGGCTTGCCCAAATGCACTTCCAGAACCTTTTGTCCACTAGATAGGTTGTTCATCAGAAAATTCAACTGCGAAAACCAACGAGATGATGACATTATGGTGTTCAATTCCATGGTCTGTACAACCGAATATCTTGTGCAATCATGGAGAATTGCCTTTGCAGATCTCTTTGAACTGCTTATGTAATTCTGAATGGATTGCAGCTAATTAAATATGATTAATTGACAGTCATTTTTATGGATTGTAAAACTCACATCCTATTCCATGGGTTTTCCGGTTTATCCTGACACCAGTTGTGTGTACTATTTTCAATTTGTTGTTTTTGTATTGCAAAATCGGTGCATATTCAGTGGAGATTCTGTATGCGCGGTTGGCACAAAGTGTGATAAATTGAGGTATTCGGAATAGAGGTGGACATGTGGGTACATTCAATCCCAGATCTACTGTGAGATGCAGATTGTTGTGGTTCAGCTATTGCTTGAGGTTATTGTCAGTGAAGAGAAAAGAATTTGAGAGAGGAAAGAAGGAGAACCTGAAGAATATATAGGAATTTCTGCAAAATTCAAGTCAAATCAAAAATTTCAGCCATCATTATTTATATTCTAGTACCATGCCATTTCATAATTGACCCTGCTGTCTATGGTGGCAGATTTGCAAGAAAGTTGGCCTTATACACAGTCTGTTAATTGGTGGTAATGATACATGACAATGAATGGCTGGCAATGGAATAATTTCGAAACAGCTACTGATTGTTCAATGTTCCATGAAATAGTCATCAAAACTGAAGTTGTGTGATGTGAAACAGTTTCTGCACTCATATCGAACAGATGTTGCATTGAGGTTGAACATAGTACAAAGCCATTCCAACTGTAGAGACTGCTACAATTAATATTTTAGTAATTTAACCAGATCACACCTCCAACCATAAAGATCCACCTTGGCCCTACTGTCCAACTGCCAACATCTCCTGCAAAAATATAGTCCACACAAACCGCCTGAAAAAGTGACAAATATGGTATAGATATCAAAAAAAGATTTTTCAAGACTGCCATCTTTAAAATAAAGAATATCAACAACAGGTACGACAAAACATCATTATGATGCACACCAGGGTACGACTGGCATTGTGCCAAAATGGATCCCATCGCTTGGTGATTTGCATTGTCTCTATTCCAAAACAATGTATACAACCGAGCGCAGACTTGGCTCAAACTTTGTCAGCAAGGAAGCAAAAGAGAAATGGATTGAGGAATTAGGGCAGAGTAAAACAGCCGCAGCAAGACAGAGGGTTGCGGAAGCAGAAGGAGTGGTAAAGAGAGAGAAAGACACTATATTAAGAAGAGCAGCAGCTGATACAACTAAAATGACATTTGAAGAGATGATGGAAGCAATTGGAGATAGTATTGACAATATTGCAACTTCAGATGAGAAAGATAATCATGATGAGAAAGAAGATGCAGAAGACAATGAGTATGCAGAGTTGAGGGATGACAAGAAACCTGACAGGGTGGTTGTTACGATGAACAAATTGGTACAGGAATTGCTTGATATCCTTTATACAAACTTAATAAAGCTTGAGCAAATGATATCTCCATAATGGGCTGATACAGAAGATGATATTCGTGAGCGTAACAGTAACTATGGCACTACAGAATTGCAAGTTCCAGTGGTGGTCACTCAGAATACAATTTCGAATTCTGCCATATCATCTCTGGTCCAACCACCTTCGCCTCCTGGAACTAGTCATTAGCTACCAGGAGTGGGCAAGTCTGTTCAGAAATTTATGCCAGTCAAAACAGTTGAACTGGAATGAAATTATTCCTTGTATGTCTGGTCTCCTACTGATTGATATATAGTTGATTGGGAATGTGGGCACAGAGTATGATAGCTTGTAAGCATAAATTGTCATATAGTCATAGATTGTTATTTTGTTATTTTCAACAGTATCTTAAGCATAAATGTTTCTTTAGACCTATTGTTATATTTGTTAGTTTTCTATGATTTCAGTAACACCTGAAAAAATTGTTTGTGCATGTGCAATGATGGAACCAAACATATATACTCTGGCCATACCAGATATGCAAGATACACCGTCGATTGGTATCCTGATATTTAGGATAATTATTTCAAGTATGAGTGTAAAACTTCATTGACACATAATATGCCCCCTGAATTTTATACCATTGTTGTTATATTTATCTCACTTGTTGTAGTCAGTTCACATAATGAATCAATTGTAAAGACATCTGTTATAAATGAGATAAATAAAACTCCAATGTCATATACTTAATGTTAGCAACGGTTCCAACCCGGAGGCTCCAGGTCGTGTTTGAGTCGCCAGTAGAACTGAACCAGAAAGAACGGTTCGGGTGAACTCAACATTTTGGAACCGCCCAAATTCCCGAATTATTAGATGGGTCCAAAAACGGGTGCATACTATTGCACATTCGACTTTTGACATTTGCAATTTAATCAACCAAGCGATTCATATTAATGATTTTGACTACTGTTGATCTTATTTCAACCAAATCCAAAATCACAACTACAAATTATTAAATATGTATCATAATCTGATAGATTAACTTTGAAACAAAAAGAATGACGGCCAAAACCGTATAAACACTTGTGCTGAGATAAATTCCTGTATGTTGTGGTATGTATCAATCACCACACATATTTTGGTATTGATCATGTATATTATCTCATTATTGCCTACCTTTAGCACATCTTATTAATATCTGCAGCAATTTTACCTTTCAAATTAACGTGAAATATGTTCGAATAATATCACAATAGGCCAAGCATTTTACATTCCTTCAATATTGTATTTGAACTGCCTTTTCATCATATATGCATCGAATACAAAACATTTCTCAATAGTGACCAAGAAAATTACAAAATAAACGATACCTAAGTTCCATTACATAAAACGGAAAACCACAAGATATATAAAATACAGATCTCCATTCTACCGTCACTTATTAACTTTTCCTTTTCGTGTTTCCGGTGTATAGGCGGACGTAGAGTTGATAATTATTAGAGTTGCTGTGCGCTTCGACTTTCGAACTGGCATGATAAAGCCTGTGATGTTAGGGGCGGCATGTACATATGGCTGTTCTGCCTCATCAATGACATCAGAATTATCACATATATTCATATCATCTTCATCATCAGCCTCTCGATTGTTTTCATTATAGTTTGGATCGTCCAAGTCACTGTTTCTATGGAGCCAATCATCAGTATCAGAAAGCGTTTCGGCAGAACTATCGTCATCACTTTCGCTTGGATGGCGGTTAATCCTACGTATTCACTGGATATTGAGAACTTTGGTTTTGCCCCCAGGCAGGTTGATCTGTGATAAGGACAGTGGAACAGGGGATTTTTCAGTCATTTTGAAGGCTGCAACACCGTCATGTTTAAAGGCTGACCAGGATGATTTAACTATCTCTTCGGTGTCTGAAATATATCCCATGGCTGTTATTTGTTTGTTTTGGGCATGTGATGCCTTCTGTGTTGCACCCAGGTTTTCACTGCCCTGCCACATCTCCAAAAAGTCATGAATCTTGGCCATCCAGTGCAGCTTTTTTTCCTGAGCCTCTTTCTTGATTTCAGAATCGTTATCAGATATTGATGAATCTATTTGTGCAGTATCACCGGCCAAAAGACCATGATTATTTCTCGCAAACTGCCAAACAACCACTTTTTCCCGATGTGTTTCACCTGTAGTTTTAGACTGCCTCCACCCAATCACATCTCGGCGAAGTGAAAAGCTGGCTTCCACTTCAATTCCGTGTGACATGATTGAGCAGATGTTTCACGCAATATTGGCTAGATCGGTATACTTCGTATCAGATATTTCTTGCTGTTGCCACCAATCGGTTATGTCGGGTATCCAGAAACCCCTGCTGATCTCTGTAGGGTCGGAATGATAATCAATATGATTGGGATTGATTTGTCCCCAATTTGTGGGTACCTCGGGTGGAAAATTGAAATCGAGAGTGGTAGCCATCAATAAGTGTACTGCACGATCACTGCGCCCTGGAGTACATTCCGTCGTATATGCAGGTGTAAAATACTCATCATCACTGGACAAATCATATGGATCATACGTAGATTGACCTGGCCCAGACACTGTAATGAAGGAGAATGAGTCATGATTTTGTATATTTTGAGGATTTCTGGTAGTCGTAAATTGCTTTTTGATGCAGTATTCATGCTCCGCATATTTTATGAATCTATCCTTGTTCTGGGCAGTGAAGAAGCACTCGTCTTCAGGATTAACATCCATAGTCATGTCCCACTGCCTGAATGATCGCAACTTCCGAAATAGATCAAGGATCTGTGCTGCAATGAGCAGCATGTCCGTCTCTGGTGTAACTTCGGAGTAATATTTGGACAGCTTTTGGTGTGCAAATTTCAAAGCAAAGTATAGATCTTTTTTCAACTGAGTGTTTGTCTTTGCCAAAGTACGCATTACGCCATCTAGATGATCGAATATGTCTTTACATATTGTGATGACATGGTGTAAGGTGACTGTATGCGGTTTCGACATTCAAAGTGTCCAGTAACGAAATAGTCTCAGCACCTCCATTACAAATTGGAATATAATCCATCCGTCATCCGTTGTGAATGAAGGCCATTAATAAGCATAATTAGGGTTTTGAAGCAGCTCGCGTGTAAACTGTCGCAATCTGTATGCCCACTCCAGTAATTCCAGAGTTGAATTCCACCGAGTTTTTGCATCCATGGTAGGTAATACTGCAAATATAACTTTTGATTTTTGGCAGTTGAGAATCTCATTGCGTCTTCCGGGAGTCAGAGTAATCAATACCACCAGCATTCTCTGCTATATCAAGAGTCAGTCTTCAGAATGAAAGTGTATATAACATGCAGTAACTACCTTTTCAATAATTTTAGCTAATCCGGGCATCATAGCTGCCACCTTTGCCTTCTGCAGCTTTTGGCTTTTGGTTAATACGGCACTCTCATTTTCTCAAAATTGCTCGTCACGTTCATTGGCTTTTCATGACTTTGTTCAACCTTTGACCCCCAGATTACTCATGAATGCTCCTAAACAAAGCAGAATGACATGCGCCATGCATGGAACATAGTGTCGTCATGCCGACCATTCAATTCTCGAGGTTTCGAGTGTAGATTGTACCTCCCGTGTCAATGAATCTTTGGATGGGGTGTTATCAGTAGTTATACTGAGCAATCGACTGTCGGCAAGACTGAAACATTCAAGTACCTCCTTCAAATGCTCGGCCAGTCGACACCTGTGTGTTTGCCATTAACCTATAGTTGTCTGTCAGCAGTAGAAAATATTAAACCAAGAGGCCACAAACCTCATCAAATGCAAGCTGTACTTCACGAGGCACCAGTTAAATCATTATAATAACCAATGACCACACAATCGCCAATTTATTGGTAGACTGTACCCATCTAACGCTACACGGACTTTATTTTTTGTTGGCAACTGCTTTTTGATTGCATCAATTGTGAGGGAGTATTCTCTTCGGCAAATATTACTAAGAGTACTGGCAGAGGAAGAATCAAGTCGTATCGTAAAGCATTGAACGTCCGTCGTAACTCCAGGTGTTATGGTGTTCCACGGAATGTGTGCAGAAACAAATCCTAGCATCAAATAGTGGCTCCAGTTTCTGGTTGAATTCAAGAGTTTTAAAGTCATTATCTGCCAGTTTTGGACGTTCAATCTGTTAAAATTGTCAGTATGGTCTAGGATTTAATCAGCCTGTGTTTGATGGGAACTACTTGCCACCATAACACCCTGACTGCCTTTCTTCTTCAGTACAGCTAAAGCTTGCTCATCACCAGCCGTACCCGTCAATAATGTCACATTGATTCAGTTAACTCATTCAGCTCTGCTTTGTGTGTCTTGATTTGAGGTGTTTGCCATAGTACTTGTTCCATTCCCGATGGATGTACCAGAACTGTGTGACAAATATACAATGACGCGGGGCAGCCATTTTCGGTTTTTGCGCAATGATTGTAGAATCGCCATGCGCCTGCATGCCTGGAGCTGCTCCACACAATCGTTGTTTT
The DNA here is from genome assembly GCA_015178995.1 of Trichophaea hybrida. Classification (NCBI taxonomy): domain Eukaryota; kingdom Fungi; phylum Ascomycota; class Pezizomycetes; order Pezizales; family Pyronemataceae; genus Trichophaea; species Trichophaea hybrida. The sequence goes on from WHVE01000477.1 coordinate 78,108, forward strand.
TTTTCAACATTCATGGAGGTCCACCATTTATCAAACACCATTTGAATATTTCATCAGTCAAATCTGTATAAAGACACGTTCATCTTAGAGGAGTACATTACTTCGAGTGAGAATATATCAATGCACTTTGCGTAGCCATTGAGAAGTGTTTGAAGGGAATATAAAGCAAAATGAAAAGACTTCGAACTGCACTGCTGTCAAAAATATTGATATGTATATGGATTTCTTGATGTCTTATATACCTGCTTCCACAGACTGTTCTTGAAGAAATGATGGACAGTATGTCAGTAAAAATTGATTTGTCGATAAGGCAGTCAAAACTACAATAAACTAGTGCCGTCAAAACAATCCACCACTAGAGATGATGTGTAACGAAAATCGTTGACGCTCCATTGACACTCACTTTACTCCTGCCGCCACATGTCTTATCGCACAATTGCACTGTATTTGATTGTAAAGACTGGCTTTTATGAGATTTGACAAAATATATCTTGCGATACAGATGAATCGTGATTTAATTCTTTCAATTCAGACATTACTCAGATAAATTGCCTACCTGATTTGTCGATAAACATGGCCAATACTTCAATTATACTAATGGAATGTATCTGTTTCCTCCCATGCCCAATATTGTGTGACCAAAAATCGGTGATGCTCTGTTGACACTCACATTTACTCCTGCAGCCTACATGTCTTATTGCATAATTGCATTGATTTGATTGTCAATGCTGGCTTTAAGCATATTTAACAATGATATACCTCCCAATACAATAACTCGTATTTCAATTCCTTCAATTCAGACGTTATCGGATAAATGCATACCACTGATTTGTCGATAACGGCAGTCAAAATCACAATAAACTAGTTCATTCAATACAATCCCACGACTAGAGATGTTGTGTCACCAAAAATCGTTGACGCTCCGTTGACGTTCACTTGTACTCCTGCAGCCACGCGTCTTCTTGCACGATTACACTGATTCGATTGTAAAAGCTCGCTGTCATGCATAATTGACAAGAATTTACTGCGCGATACAGAAAACTCGTGATTCAATTCCTTCAATTCAGTGTTACTCGGATAACTTGCATACACTGATTTGTCGAGTAAAGGCAGTCAAAACTGCAATATAACTGGTACTGTCAAAACAATCCCACGCACTAGAGATGTTGTGTCACCAAAAATTGTTGACGCTCTGTTGACGCCCACTTTTACTCTTGCAGTCTACGTGTCTTCTGGCATGATCACACTTCATTTGATTGTAAAAGCTCGCTCTCATGCATATTTGACAAGAATGTACTCAGCGATACAGATAACTCGTGATTGAATTCCTTCAATTCACCTGTTACTCAGATAAATTGAATCCTACTGATTTGTCGATAAATACAGTCAATACTGCAATTTAACTGGTGCAGTCAAAATAATTCCCCGCACTAGGGATGTTGTGTCACCAAAAATTGTTGACGCTCACTTTTATTTCTGTAGCCTACGTGTCTTCTCACACAATTACACTGTATCTGTTTGTAAAAGCTCGCTGCAATGCATATTTGACAAAAATATACGGCGTGATACAGATAACTCATGATTCAATTCCTTCAATTCAGACGTTACTCGGATGAATTGCATACCACTGATATGTTGATAAAGACAGTTAAAACAACAATATAACTAGTGCAGTCAAAACCATCCCACACACTAGAGATGTTGTGTCACCAAAAATTGTTGATGCTCCATTGACGTTCACTTATACTCCTGCAGCCCACGTGTCATATTGCACAATCGCAATATATTTGATTGTAACAGCTGGCTTTCAGGCATATCTGACAAGAATATACCTTATGATACAGATAAATCGTGATTTAATTCATTCAATTCAGTGGCTACTGGGATGGATCGTTTATCACTGATTTGTCAATAAAGGCAGTCAAAACTACAATAAAACTAGTGCAGTCAAAACAATCCCACGCACGCAAGGTGTTGTGTCACCAAAAATTGTTGATGCTCAGTTGACACGCATTTTTACTCCTGCAGTCTATGTGTCTTATCGCACAATTACACTTTATGTGATTGTAAAAGCTGGTTTTCATGCATATTTGAGAAGAATATACCTCGCAATACAGATAACTCGTGATTTCATTCCTTCAATTCAGATATTACTCAGATAAATTGCATTCCACTGATTTGTCGATAAAGGCGGTCAGAACCACAATGAAATTAGTGCAGTCAAAACAATCTCACGCACTGGAGATGTTGTGTCACCAAAAATCGTTGATGCTTCGTTGACACTCACTTTTACTCCTGCGGCCTATATATTCTATCGCACAATTGCACTTTATGTGATTGTAAATGCTGGCTTTCATGCATATTTAATAAGAATACACCTTGTGATACAGATAAATCGTGATTTAATCCCTTCAATTCAGTGGCTACTGGGATGAATTGCTTACAACTGATTTGTCGATAAAGTCAGCGCTGTCATCCGACTTTACATGGCATAATGATAATTACGTAAGTGTGTATTATATATAGCCCACTTTTGTCATCGAGCTGGTTGTGCCAAATATTCATGGTCACCCATGAGGTCTTTGTAAGATCGCCATCATGTGTACACGGCCTGAGCGGCAGCTTATGCAGTTGGAGTTTTATTGAAATCATTTATAACGGCTGTCTCTTAAATTAATTCACCATGTGATCAGACTGCAACTAGTGAGATAAATATAACAACAATGATGTAAAATTCAGGTGGCATATTATGTATCATTTGTGTTTTTACTCCCATGCTTAAAATAATCATTCTTAATATAAGCAGGCTGATAAGCAGTGTATCTCGCATATCTGGCGTGGTCAAAGTTCCTACGTTCAGTTCAATCCCTGCACATGCACTGACAATTTTTTCAGGTGTCACTGAAATCATAGAAAACAAATCAATACAAAAATAGGACTAAAAAGCATTTACGCTTAAGAAACTGTTGAAAATTGCACTACCACAATCTATGACCATATGACGATCTGTGATTACGGGCCATCATGCTCCGTACCCATATATTCAGACATCTGTATAACAATTAGTAGGGGATGAGGCAGGCAAGGGATAATTTTGTACTGATTCAACTGTTTCGACTGGTGTAAATTCCTCAACAGGCTTTCCAACTCCTAGTAGCAAATGACTAGTTCCAGGAGGAGAGGGTGGTTGGGCCATAGATGATGTGGCAGGAATGGAAATTGTATTTGGAGTCAACACCACTGGAACCTTCCATTCAGCAGTGCCATACTTTCTGTCATGCGCACGAAAGGAATCTGCTGCATATTCCCAACCCAGAGTTGTCAATTCTTTGAGCTTCATTCGATTTGTGCGAAAGGTGTCCTGCTGTTCCTGCACTGATTTGTTGATTGTGCCAACCACCCAGTCAGGTTTGTCATCATCACTGAGCTCTGCATACTCATTGTCTTCCCCATCTTCATCCTCATCGTGATCATCTTCTTCGTCCGAAGTTGCAACATCATCAACACTATCTCCAATTGCTTCCAACATCTCTTCAAATGTCATATTAGTTGTATCTGCCACTGCTCTTTTCAATATAATGTCTTTCTCTCTCTCTACCACTGCTTCTGCTTCCGCAACCCTCTTTCTTGCTGCTGCTGTTTCACTCTCCACAAATTCCTCAATCCACTTCCCCTTTGCTTCCTTGCTCACAAAGTGTGATTCAGGTGTGCGCTCCGCTGCGCACCTTTTTTTGGCACGGAGACTACGCAAAGCACCAAAAGCTCATACCCGTTCTTCCTCGACACCAGTCTTGTCTTGGTTCGCTTGATGACATCGTTGTGTATCACATATTGTTGATTTGCCATATTTGCCAGCCGGGAGTCTGGAAAAGTTCTTTTTTTGTATGGAGACCATATTTGTTACTCTTTCATGTAGTTCGTGTGGACTTGGTTTTTGGTGATGTTGGCAGTTGGACAGTGGAGGAAAGGTGGATCATTATGGTTGTAGGTTCAATCTAGTTACACTACGAAAGTAATAATACTAGCAGGCGCTACAACTGCAATGGCTTTGCAGTGTGTTCAATCTCAATGCAACATCCATTCAACATGACTGTAGAAACTGTTTCACATGACATTGCTTCAGTTTTAACGGCTATTACACTAAACATTCAACTATTGGTAGCTGTTTCAAAAATCTCATATTGCCAGCCGTGTACTTTTGTTTATCATTATCAATAATTAACATGGTTTGTATAAGGCCAACATCCTGGCAAATCTGCTGCCTTCCACAGCAGGGTCCATCATGAAATGCTACTATACCAGAATATCTTTACTGATGGCTTAAAATGTTGATTCAACTTGCATTTCCCAGAAATTCTTATATATTCTTCAGGTTCTCCCTCTTCTCTAAACTCAAATTCTTCTCTCTTCAATTTCAATATAGCTGAACCACAACCAACTGCATCTAGCAGTAGAGCCGAGAATGAAACCATAACTACGCCCGCCTCTACAGTGAATATCTCTACTCAGAAAACTTTGCTCAAACGGCAGGCACAGAATACCCACCGAAAAGCCGCCGATATTGCAACGAGAAATATGCATATGCATGAAAAGTTGAAAATTGTACACAAATCTGGCACCAGGAAAAACAGGGAAAACCATGCAATAGGCTGTAAGTTACATAATCTACAAGAACGGCAGTCAATTAACCGGATTGAATTAGCTGCAATCCGTGCAGAACTACGTGAACAGTTCAACTAGAGCTGTAAAGGCAACCCACCATGGTCAACGGAGGCATTCGTCCGATCAGTCCGTACAATTGAACACCATGATATTGTTAACTCCGGAGATTTTGCAGATGAATTTTCTGACAAACGACCTTGGGAATGGACAAGATCTTCATCAAAAGCATTAGAGGAGGCCGCAGAGGAGTATATGATTGAAGTAACTGCCTTTACCGACATGTAAACTTTCATTGCAGCAACTGAATTATAGTAGGTTTTTGACATGTCTGCAACCATGGCCAGGCAAGGTGGGCGTGTTCAGCTCGAGCAGGCAGACATGCGCATCGCACTCAACATGGTCAATATGGCCAAACATCGCATATGGTGCGCTGGAATCGAGGAAATGAAGTATTTGAATAAAAAGCCGCACCCAGAGATTTGAGAAGAAATGAGACGGGGTGTTGGGTTGCCAGGCCATAAGAGTGTGAAGGCGGTCATTGAAAACCATCCATCCATGATCTATGATGATCACTTGCCTGGCTGCCTTCTTTGGCAAAATAAGGTTGCTTGAAATCCTTACACTCGCTGGAGGCGCAATGTCACAATACCTTCCACTACTACAGTACCTGCTGCAGCACGACATAGTCCTGAAAGATTGGCTAATCCCAGATTTTTGAACGAATTTACGCCGTGTGAAGATTCAAAAGACGAAGCAGAAGACGACGTTCACCAGTGTTGTTACTCCAGTACTGATGGCACTGATGAATCACATATGTACTCCCACCTTTCACATGAAAAATTCCTAATAACTATTGCACAGAGAATGGCAGCGATGATGAAGCAATTGAAAATCTTAGTGAATAGGCAAGTGGGTTAAATGGGCATACTTAACGCTTCAATTTGCAGCGACTTTTTTGGATATTATGTGCATTATTATTATGGGGACATTTAATTTTGATATCCAATCTATTTGAACAGTTTTAGCTGTCAAAACTTGCAATATAATAGTGAATGAAATGCAATTTAATCTGTGAAGTGTGCAACATTAGTATTATTGGAGTTCTATCCAGATTTATCGAAAATTCAATTTTAACTAACCAAGCTCATTTTGCAAGGCACCTTCTTCTCAAATAAGAATGAATGCCATCTTTATTAATGAATAACCTATTTGTGGGTGCACATACATTTAGGATACTGGACCGAAAGTGATCGTCAACGGAGCGTCAACTATTTTTGGTCGCACAACACCTCTAGCACGAGGGATCATATGTGCTATGTTCACATTTTCGATTTTCTGACTCCCTGTATGGACTAAAATGTTCTCAATAATGCACCGATGCTATCGCCGAAGATGAGTATCTGCAATTATTCAATTACAATTTATCGGTGTCACAGGATGCATCATAATCAAATATGAACGAATGCCATTCATTACAGTTGATTCTGATAATTGCGCTTGACCATACGCATAGGTTATGGGACTGAAAGTGAGCGTCAATGCAGCGTCAACGATTTTTGGTTGCACAACACCTCTAGTGAGAGGGATCAGATGTGCTACGTTGGCATTTTCAATTTTCTGACTGCCTTTATTGACTGAACAGTTCTCAATGATGCACCGATGCTATTTCTGAACATGAGTATCTGCTATTATTCAATCAAAATTTATTGGTATCGCAGGACGCATCATAATCAAATAAGAACAAATGTTATTCATTACAGTTGATTCTGATAATTGCGCTTGACCATACGCATAGGCTACCGGACTGAAAGTGTACGTCAACGGAGCGTCAACGTTTTTGGTTGCACAATACCTCTAGCGTGAGGGATCATATGTGCTATATTCGCATATTCCAATTTCTGACTGCCTTCATTGACTAAAAAGTTCTCAATGATGCACCGATGCTATCTCTGAAATTGTGTATTTGCAATTATCAAATCACAATTTATCGGTATCGCAGGATGCATCATAATCAAATAAGAACAAACTTCATTCATTACAGTTGATTCTGATATTTGCACTGGACCATATGCATAGGTGATGGGACTGAAAGTGAGCATTAACAGAGCGTCAGCAATTTTTGGTCACACAATACCTCTAGTGCGAGGGATTACATATGCTACATTCCTATTTTCAAACATCTGACTGCCTTTATCAACTGAATAATTCTCTATGATACATCGATGCTCTCCCTAAAAGTGTGTATCAGCAATTGTTCAATCACAATTTATCGGTATTGCAGGACATACTATAATCCAATATGTACGAACGCCATTTTCTACGGGTGATTATGCTATTTCCACGCGACCATATACATAGACTACATGACTGACAGTGAGCGTCAACGGAGCGTCAACGATATTTGGTCTCACAACACCTCTCGTACAAGGGATTATATGTGCTCCGTCCATATTTTCTAACTTCTGACTGCTTTTGTCCATTAAAATGTTCTCAATAATGCACCAATGCTATCTCTCAATGCATAAGTAATGAACAAATCACCATATCGAAATTAATTTTATACAAAGAAAAACTAGCCCGAAAGCGTGAAATGTCATTTGACGCATGCGTGATGCTTTCCATTCACGAAATTCAGTGGAACCCATTTTCAGAACCCGCACGTAAGACCCGGCAGGTCTAACTAAACCCGGTTAAACCCGCGGGTCGGCCGGTTCGGTTGCACCTTTGGAACCAGAAATTACGTCCGGGTTGGGTTTAGTACTGTTCCAGAACCGGAACCAGGCCAAGGGCGGGTAACCCGGACCTGTTACTAACACTACCTACACTGCTGTTCAGGCCCTGTACATATGATGGCAATCTCACACAGACCTGATGGGAGACTATGAATACTTGGCACAACCAGCTGTATAATGAAAGTGGACTATAAAAAATATTCACCTATGTTATTATTATTTTGCCGTCCAAAGCCCATTGCAAGGGAGATAATCCTGCAAAATATGGTTCAACAGATAGACAAACAGTCCATCTAATGTCAAGTTCCAGTGCCATTATGCATAGAATATAGTTATATTGAAATAAGTATTAGAACTGCTAATAAATAGATGTCAATATCTTTATCAACATATCTGTTGTAATCAATTCTTTCAAGGAACCTTTGAATCCTACATGAGACATCATTGAAGGAATCAAATCACAACTAATATATATCATGAGAATTATTCCTGTCAAATACACATAAAAGCTACTGTGGATCATCTAATATAGCGCAATCGTTTAATAGACCATGTGGGCTGCAGGAGTAACAGGAAGCATCAATAGAGCATTTACAATGTTTGGTCATACAATAATAGGTAGGGGGAGAACAGACAGATCATATTAGTATTATTGAAGTATTAACTATCTTTATCCACTAATCAGTTGTAATCAATTATCAGAGTAACCACTGAATTGAAGTAATTATATCTCAATTGATCTGTATCATGATGTATAGTCTTGTCAAATATGCCTGAAAGCCAGCTGTTACAAATAAATAAAGTGCAATCGTACAATATAACATGTGTGCTGTGGGAGTATATGTGACTGTCAATGCAGCGTCCCCGATTTTTGGTCATACAACATTGGGCACAGTACAGATCAAATACATTGTATTAGTATTATCAGATTATTGACTGCCATTATCAACAAATCCCTTGTAAGTAAATCATCCCAGTAACCATTGAATTGATGGAATAAAATGACAATGTATGTGAATCACGAGGTATATTGTTGTCCAATATGAATGAAAGCCAGTGTTCAAAATTAAATTCAGTATGATCGTGTGATACCAGATGTATGCTGCAGGTGTGATAGTGAGTGTCACCTCAACATTACCAAAATTTGGTCACACAATATTGGGCATCGGAGGGAACAGATATATTGTATTAGTGATATCTGAGTATTAACTCCCTTCATTGACAAATCAGTTGTAACCAATTCATTTGTGTAACCACTGAATTGAAGTAATGAAATCACAATTGATTGGTATTGTAATATATATTCTTATCCAATTAGCATGATAGTCAGCTTTCACAATTGAATACAGTTCTATTGTACAATATAATAGGTAGACTGCAGGAGTACAATTCCGCATCAATGGTGTGGCCATGATTTTTGGTCACAGTATTTGCGCATGGAAAGGATAGAATATGTGGTATTGATGTTATCGAATTATTGACTATCTGTATTGACCACTCAGTTGTAAGTGATTCATTCGAATAACCACTAAATTGAAGCAATTAAATCAATATTAGTCTGTATCATGAGGTATATTCTTGTCAAATACACATGAAAGCCAGCTTTCACAATTAAATACAGTACAACCATGCGATAAGACATATAGACTACAGGAGTAAAAGCAACTGTCGATAGAATGGCAACAATTTTTGGTCACACAATATTTTGTAGTGGAGAAGACAGATTCCTTGCATTGGTATAATCAGGGTATTAACTTTCTTCATTCGCACATCAGTTGTAAGCGATTCATCCAAGTAACAATTGAATTGATGATATTAAATAACAATTTACCTATATCATAAGGGATATTCTTGTCAAATAAGTATAAGAGTAAGCCCTCACAATTATATACAGTGCAATTGTGTGATAGAACATGAAGGCCACAGAAATACAAGTGGATATCAATAGAGTGTCAATGATTTGTTGTCATACAATATTGGGCAGAGGAGGGAACAGATACATTGGCTTAGTGTTATCAGATTGTTGACTGCCTTTATCAACAAATTAGTGGTTTGTCATATATTCAAGTAACCACTGAATTGAAGCAATTGAATCATAATTCATTGGTATTGCAAGATAGATGTATGGCAAATACGCATGAAAGCTTGACTTAATACTCAAACGCAGTGCAATTTTACCACAAGATACATCGGCTACAGGATCAACAGTGAGCATCAATGGAGTGTCAACAATTTTTGGTTACACAACATCTTCGATGCAAGAGACCAGGCATAATGTATTGATATTTTTACAGTTGTAACAGCCTTGGTTCAGCAAATAATTGTTAAGCAATCGATCCAAATACGCACTGAACTGCTGTGTTCAAAATTATTGAACATATTAAATGGTGATTTATCCTTATCAGAAGGCATATATGCATAAAAAATAGCAATTACATTAAAATAGTTTTTTTTACACAATAAAACACAGCGACTTACCACTGATTGTGAGTCTCAATGGAATGTTCATAATTTATGATCTCCCAATATCAGTACCAGATGCTATTTTGTATATGGTATTAGTTTCATTGCAGTTTTGACCACCTTTATCAACAATTCAATTTTTACTAAGCAACCAATGAAACTGAGCTGGAACAAATAAAATGATAATTTATCCATATTATAAGAAATATTCATATCAAATTTATCTGAATGCCTGCTGTTACAATCAAATACAATTTTTTTGCACAATAATTCTTATATACTGCAGGACTCAATATAAGCATTAATGAAGTGTCAATGATTTTCATTCACATAACATCTCTAGTTTGTGGGGTTCTTTCAGCTGTAATAGTTATATTATAGTTTTGACTGCCTTAATTGATAAACCAATTGTTACTTTCATACTATTCATCATTTCTTTCAACAAATGGTTAGTAGAAGAAGATATATATGACATTAAGATATCCATATACCAATCAACATTTTTGACAGCAGTACAGATCAAAGTCTTTTTTATTCTTCTTGTATATTCCCTTCAAAACTTCTTCAATGGCTCCTGCACATTGCATTGATACATTCTCACTTGAAGTAACTTACTCCTCCAATGATAAATAAATCTTCATACAAAACTCCACACATATGGTATTGCTATTGGCATTCCACAGATGATGGACCACTATGAATATTGAAAGAAAAGCTACAATTGAGTGGAGCGGCTCCCACTATGCAGTGGCATGGCGATTGTATACATGTGATACAAAAACAGGAAATGGCTGCCCCAGTATAATTTAGATCATTTGTAACCATGTTCTTGAATATCTATTGGAGAATGGAACAAGTAATATTGTGAATCACCTCAAATCAAAGACATAGTAAGCAGAGTGAAATAATTTAACTCAATAAGACATTACATTATTACCAGGGATGGCTGGTGACAATCAAGCTTTAGCTGGACTCCAGAGGCAAGTGAGTCAGGGTGTTATAATGGCAAGTAGTTTCTATCAAATAGATGCTGATTGAAATCCAAGACCATACTGACAATTTTAACAGATAGAACAGGCAAAACTGGCAGATAATAACTTTACAACTCTTCAATTCAACCCAGAACCCTGGAACTACTATTCGATAGTAGGATTTATATCTGCATACTTTTTGTCAAGAACTTGGAGTTACTGCGGACGTTCAATGCATTGTAACATATTTTGATTTTTCCCTCTGCCAGTGCTCTCAGCAATATTTGCCAAAGAGAATACTCCCTTACAATTGATACAATCAAAAATCAGTTGCCAACAAACAATACAGTCAGAATAGTGTTAGATGGATGGACATCTATCAATAAACTGGTGATTGTATCAGTCATTGGCTATTGTAATGATCTCAACTAGTGCCTTTATGAAGTACAATTTGCATTTGATGAGCATTGAGGCTGCTTTGTTCAATATTTTGTACTGCTGACGGACAATTTGAGGTTAGAGGCAAAGATACAGATTTGCAACTGGCCGAGGATTTGAACGAGATATTTGAACGTTTCGGCCTGACTAACCATTGAATGCTTGGAATAATTACTGATAATGCCTCATCCTACTATTTAAGAACATGGGAGCAACAATCTATACTCAAAACCCATGGAATTGAATTGTCAGCATTACAACATCATGTGCCATGTATGGTGCATGTCATTCAGCTTGGTTTTGGGGCCTTTATGAATAATCTGCGGGTCAAAGTTCAAACCAAGTGACTCAAAGCAAATGAGTATACAAGCAATTTAGTGAAAATGAGAGTGCCGAATTAACCAAAAGTGAAAAGCTGCTGAAGGCAGGATATGCATGGATCTTAAATGTTGCAGAGAATGCTTGCAGTATCAAGTACTCTGACACATGGAAGAGGCAATGAGTTGCTTAACTGCCAGAAATCCAAAGTTAGCATTGCAGTACTACTTACCATGGATGTGAAAACTCGGTGGAATTCAACTCTGCAATTACTTCATTGGGCATACAGATTGCAAGAGTTGACATGCGAGTGGCTTTACAACCCCAATCGTGCTGATCACCAGCCATCATTTACAACTGAGGACAAATGAATTATCATCAAATATATAAGGAAGGTGCTGAGACCATTTCCTTGCTGGACCATTTGGATGTCGAAACAGCATACAGTTTTCTTAAACCATGTTATCATAATATATATCAACATATTCAATCATCTAGCTGGCATCATGTATCCTTTAGCAAAGAGAAATAGTAAGTGGAAACAGGATCAATAATTTGATTTGAATTTTGAATGCCAAAAGCTGTCCAAATGATACCTCAAAGTCATACCAGAGATGGGCATGCTCTTTATTACAGTATATATCATTGATTCATTCCAGAAGTTGCGAACATGTAGCAAGTGAGGTAAGGCTAGGGAGGTTAATCCTTAGGTCGAGGGCTCATTCACTGCCCAGTACAAGGACGCATTCATGAAATATATGGAGTACAAATACTGCATTCAAAATCAATTTACGACTACTGGCAAACCTCAAAAAACACCACATTATAACCCACTCTCCCTCATAACAGTGTCTGGGCCATGTCAATCAACTTATGATCCATATGGGTTGTCCAGTGATGATGAATATCTTATGCCTGCAAATACAGTGGAATGTACACCAGTGCACAGCGATTGCACATGACACTTGTTGATGGCCACCTGACTCTATTTGATTTCACCACCCAAGATACGTAACATATGGCAACAATTTTATCCCAATCATAATGATTATCATTCCAACTGAACAGAGATTGACAGGGCTTTCTGGATGCCTAACACCGATGATTGGTGGAAACTGCAGGAACCATTGAAGGTTAAATATACCGATCATCGGAAAAAGTATCCACACTACTGTGATCATGATATGTTATTGCTGTTCCCGCTATATTGTAGAATGTTTTGGCTGTTACTGCTCTGCTTGATATATGTTATCACTGTTGATAGTGGCTTATAGTGCACGACCATACATTTGCGTAAGCTTGTTCCACGTCAAGATCATATGGAAAAATTCAAGTCTGATTTGCCACTGTGAGAATCAAATGCATGTCTAAGTTCTTGTAATTTATATAGCACTCTTGAAATTATTCATTTATGGCATATGAAATTGTAATTGTGTTACAGCATTTACATTTGTCTAAATGTACACAGCTCTGGAATGTATCATCTCTTCAACGACTCCCAAGATAATCTAACCATGGCTGATGGCATCATACTCTGATATAGTGTTTTGTGGTGACTGACACCAGCCCAGTCTGACAGGTTTTGGTGGATGGAGGCAACTCCGACTGTGGCTGACAACTTTGACACTGGCTCACTCTGACATAATGGTAACGCATACAGCAATTTGACACTGGCTCAGTGCTGCAGTGGGTAGTGGTGCTGAACCTCTGACTGCTGTGACAACTCTGACAGCTCTGACAATGGTTCAGACTCTGACAAGCTGGTGTGGTAGGCTGACAGCATCTAGTTTATCATGTTATATATCTCCAAAGATGTATACTGGTTGATGAAATAGTGGTGATCATTACCACCCCTTGGCACAAGATGCATGGGAATGACAACTGAACACACAATTATGATATGTCATGATTTTTGAAGTACATCCCATCATATTATCATCCTATGATTGACGTTTGGCACTGAAAACAACAGATATTCCAATTCTTCCACCAATAAACTGTTGTGATGCACACTGTACCATACCACCCTCCCGTTTGCATTGGCTTTCTTGGTGTTAATGTGATAGCTGAAACAAAAAGCATATACTAAATCGACACAGTGATATTCTTTCTGCCAAACTCAGCTGGTATTTTGTGGTACTCAATTCTCTTGTATTAAGATATGGTCGAAACAATTGCCATGTCTGTGCCATTTCTCTATGTATCATGCTTTTTGCAGTATATCAACATCAGGATTGTGATACTGCTGAATAGTGACTGTGATACCATTTGCAAGTCAAATGATTTGATGGAAAATGCATAATTCTTGATACCTGTAGGCTTGCGGGTCTGGGCTGGCCGCCAGATCCATATGGTATGCTGCACAATACAATGTCAGAAATTGAATCAACTGTGACATGGTAATGTCATTCAAAAATGCTAGAGATGAAATTGTGTTGTGCTTTCCCATCACTCCATCAATGTGGAGGTTACGACTGGGTATTGGATTGTTTCACAAATATGAGTCGCTATAAGCAACTTTCTTTATGTATTGATCTTGGTTGAAAGTAGGACAGGTTCAATTATATACCACAGAATGCTAACCCTCGACATAATATGAATCAGAGCTTTTTCCCATAGCAACATCAGTGGAAGATAGTCAACCACGATTGACATACAATTACTATCAGAGAAGAAATTTTGGTGGGCCGCTCTACAAATATCCGTGTTACCGTTATCAGCAGAATCCATCATCTTGATATATTCAGTGTAGTTAAATAGGGAACAAATTTTGGGGATTTTGCTTATAGACTGATTGTTGCATATGGTGAAAAAAAGTGAATGTTCCCGCTGATGCTGTGCAGTGTATTCCAACGATAGCTGAGTGGGGCTTCATCATGAGAGTTGTATCCCGCAATCAGTATGAAGTCAGTGACTGATTTGAGGGATGTGTGGTAATTGAAATCCCCTCTGGGATGTGGTGCCAGTGCTGCCAGCTGAACCTTCAACATATTTTCTTATTTGCTATCAGTCCAATGTTTGACTCAAGTCAAGGTGTCGCCAAAGTGGTAAATATTGAAGAAACAAAGCAGTTCAAAAAATCATTTATCTATTAGCTTCAATATCTTTTCTGAACCATATATATCATTCGGCAAATCAACTATTGATTCCCATGTATGATCTTTGAAAACCGCCTTCAAAAGCTGATGGAACCAATTGACATTCATGCTTACATATATATTCCAACCCTCATCAATATTGGCAAAATTTGGATAGTTGTTAATCTTCCACAACCCCACATTGTTTGCAGCGTCAACTGACACTGAATTACTCTGACACCGCAACACTTTGACACCACAACACTCTCAGACTGTGATATTCCGATAGTTATTTGATGCCATGACACTATGACTGTGTCATACTCTCACCCAACGATGCTTCTACAGTACTCTGATACCGAAACACTTTGATACCATGATACTCTGAAACTTCGACACTCTGACAGTGCACTTTAACTGCCATGACACTCTGATACTCCAATACTCTAATACACACTCTGAAGGAAATGCACTTGCAACTTGCCAGACATTTCTACCACCAGTCTCTAGTCTACATCTTGGAATATATATATTTGCTGCTTGCATTCATTGGCCGTACTGCGGTATAAGAGAGATGCTCGTTGAAAGGTTCGTGGCCAAGAAAATAATGTACTGCTGCAATAGAATTCTGGTACCAGAATACAGTGGCTATTCCTTCAAATTGACTAAACCTTCCTCCCATCCACATCCAGGCCCATTCATGTGTTTCATGTTTACTATGTGTTGATATACATAATCTGCATGCTTGGCATCGGTGCTAGGAAGAATGAGCTGTTGTTTCAGGAGGTCATTGAGTTTCAATCAGAAAAATGCAATTTCCACCCTGGCCTGGCATCCACCTGCCGGGATTCTCCTGGAGGTTTGGGAGGCTGCCAAATGCTTCTGTATTATGTTACTATGCTCCGACGCACTCCAGGCAGCATCCGGTGCATCTGTGAACTTTGCACAATTGCACAGAAGCATCTTACTGCATTCCTACCACATCCTGGGAGTTCCATAAACTTGCTCCATCATGTATTCTGCTCCACATGGCTCCCTGAATCTCCGCAGCCCACACTGCCAATTGGCATCATATGTGACTCCATTCATAGATCATGCTCTCAATTCATCATGGCTACTTCAATCATTGTTATTAGAGCTTTGTATACATTGACATCTCTAGATCTTATTACACTAATATATAGTCTATATACCCCAGCTGGATTTCAAGCACACCCCTGCGTGAGACTCCTCTCATTTGTTTGGATAAGTGGTAAAGTTCACTTCAAATCATTCATCAATATGTGTTTTGTCACAATATACATACCAGTATGAATCCAAATCCACTTGTTATTTACAACCTATACCAAACCATTCTCTGTCACTGTCTGGATCTCTGGGACCAAGTGGCATGGCACTTCAATGTTCTCCACAGCAATAACATGTGGTGTTGATATCTTTACCACTCTGATGAACCCTTCCACTTCATGGGGGTGCCCTAAACGATACCTGAAACGTGTACTGACAACAATGGCCCACTCCAGTTGTTATGGTCTATCAACCCAGTGTTCAAGTGATGAAAGGAAATGAGGGTGCTGCTGCAACAGCCGGCCACCAGTCCTGGCAATTATCCCACTTACAAGCAAGGTTCTGAATGGTAGTGAAAAGATGCAGTATAGAATGGGAAATGTGGGGTGATACCCATGGAGTCCATCATCCAAATGTTCTCCCATGTACACCCATATTACTTGCAGTGGCTGCCTGTGCATCTCATCATCTGGCATACCCTCAATACTGCAGTTAAGCAGGATCTGGTTGATCTGCTAAGGGTTATGAAATTCTGGTGTAAAGAAAGAGACCTTATTGTGAGGTTGTAGGGTTACATCTTCCTTGAACTCATGGTGGTATTGTCAGATCACACTGACCGCATCACGGCCCCAGATCACATGAAGATTCCACTTGACAAGTGAGGGCAATGTCGCAATTTTGAAGGTATCATCTGCTTGAACAAGTGATATGTGCTTGAAAGACCGTGAACATGCACAAATAGTTGAAAGTTTATGCTACCTCAGAGGTTGTGTACTAGGTCAAATCAAAGGTTCAAATTTGCCGGCAAGGATCCTTGTCTGCCAGGCGCACCTGGTTATTTGCCATTTCTCTCGACCCATCATCATGTTGAAGACTACTGCACTCTGTGCAACATTCCATCCGTTCAAACGAAGCCACCGACGAGTCGGTTAAATGTTGTCCATCGCAGTGTAGCGATTATTGTGCTGAAGAAGCTGTAGCATGCAGTTGACCCCATTGTGGTCACAGTACATTTCTTTGATGATCAAATAGTGTTAGAGCTCTGAGATCTCAGTTGAAAAATCATCCGGAGCACCCATCCTGGTGATGGACAGGTGGTAATGACAAAGGAGGTGCATTTTTGGTTTTCTGAAGTGATGGAATTACAGTATTCGCTTCATCCTTCAATTCGGACATTTCATTGAGTCTCATTCCTGTTCATACTTCATGTGTTTCTCCGTCATGGCGTGACAAACAGCAGCTTAAGCTTCCTGGCTTACCCCATACACCTCTAACTCCAGGTACTTGGCAACCTCTTGTTGGTGCTCCTCTGGCCAATGTGTTGCTGCTTTCTCAGCTTCCAACAGGTGCCACTTGAACTCCCGCTTTACAGCGACAGTCACATTCGATGCACTGAATATGGCCGTAATGATGGCGTGATGTTCTAATGCAAGTTCCCCAGCAAACTTGCATCTTGGTCGACGGCTAGCTTCGGGATGCAGCTTGAGTTCCAGGCTGTCCTGAGCTACTTTAAACAACAGGCCAAACTGGACAAGTTGGTCTGTGGATGCTCTGTAGAGCTCAGCTTCAAGTCATACCATTGTTGACGCACACTCCTCTGCATTGCAGGCAGTGGTGGGCAGAAGATCGTCATTCAGGTGCACCGCAACAAGTCTCCACCGCCCAGTTGTGATACCATAAATATTCCTATTAAGCTCTCTTACTATCATCACCATCACCACCTCTTCAAGTGTTGCTACCTACAGTTGGAAGTCACTGTCGAAATGCCTTGTCTGAGCCTCAGTAGCATATTGAGGAGTGAAGATTTGTGTGCACTTGTTGAATCTTTCGGGAGCTCTGTCAAGGTATTTCAACAGAATATCCAAGTGTGTTTGCTAGCGGGCTAGAAAAAAAAATTCATTCGGTGCCTGAATTGTTTCCATAATCTCCATATCGGATGAACTTTCTGAGATTGTTTTCCCTTCCACATCGCTCGAAAGCAGGGGAGCACATACTGCAGATTCACTCCTGAGCATTTCTTGGATTTCCTTGCCATTCCAGAATCCATTCATGAGAGCATCAAAGGGTTTAGGGAAATGCGACATGTTCGGATAGTGGGAAACTGAGGTGAACCGGACATTGAATTGAGTGTTCAAGCCTCGATTGGCGAGGTACTGGAAAAGCCAGTTGAAAAGATCTTTTACAATTCCCAAATGGAGTGGGTGAAGTGCATCTGGTTGCCAAACGCGATAGTTGTTACACAGAAAATAATGTCAGAAGAGATTCGAAGTCGGTTGTAGATGCACCTCTTTGAATTCATTAAGTTGATTCTCCACCCAGTGTTGCTGATAGTGTGACATATATCGAGGCTCCCAGTTGCAAAATTCTTTGCCATGGCCTATCCCCGATCCCTTGAGTACTTCACACACCGGGTGTACTCCTCCGACTATCTTTGTGATCATTGCAATCTCCAGCCATTCCCCAATCCATGCTGCTCGCAACGGGTAGCAGGTACTTTTGAAATCATTGGCACAATCCCACTCATAACCTGTGCCACTGATATCGACTGTCCTAAGTGGTTTCAGGATGGTATGGATCGTATGGTACCATGAGGAGACTATATCAGTTGCGCCTTTCGGTGGAACTGGAATCAATCTCACCAGAATCCAGGCCCACCAAGAAGCTGCACAATGAACATCTTTCCGAATGTTCCCGATACTCATATATTGCAGGCAGGCACTGTTGTCACCAGGGAAATTCATGAAATGGGTTTCGTACGAGCCAAAGATTGCTGGCACAAATGTTGCACCGTCGGGCAATTGCTTCTGAGTTTCCTGCCACCAATCTCCTGAGTTCATCCCACTATAGATTTGATGATCAGCCAAATTGTACAGCAGTACCAGAGCGAAATCCAGGTGCTCCGCAAATGGTAGATGTCCCAAATGAAACTGAATGCACTTGACATTGTCCCTGCAGTATATGTTGCAATATTTCCCAGGCACCTGAAGTCAACTCTCTGCTCCCAGTCCAAAGTTCAGGCAGCTCAGCAACTCTGAGAGCTTTGATGCTGTTTGGAATGAAGTCGTATGGAAATTGTCCAGGCCATTCCGCAGATCGTTGTTTACCGAAGTTTTGCTTTATTTACCCAGGGTTCAGGCTTGTTGATACTTGAACGCATTTGCAAAAGGGTGCCATGAGTTGCAATTCCGTTTCTGGTGTTTGTCGTAGAGACTGTGTGTGTGTCCCACCACTTGCCCACCTGCGGCCTTGGAACACATTCTGAATGGGTGACTTTCTTCGTGATCACAAATATGACCTGTGTGTTGCTCTGGTAGCATGGGTATGGGAGTGCTCTCAGAAGTGTGCGTTGCTGGTATGAAACCTTGGGCGCTGTCAGGTCCTCCTGCATTCGTAAACTTGCTTTGCTCAGCTCGCTACTTAATAGATCTCGAATTTGCTCCCGTTCCAAGTCGTTCCATTACCTCTCCAATGGCATCAAAGACCTCTGGGTGATCATTTCGCGAATGTTGAGCAAGGCCAATGGAGTTGCCAATCTGCATTCTACATAGTGTATATCGCAATGGTTAGAACTGGATTGCCCAACGACTCATACTGACCACCATTGTTACAGTATCTCTGGTGGATGGGGTGCGACAAGTGGATGGTTAATGGTAGATAGGGTGCAACGAGTGTATGGCAAATGGTAGTTGGTACGACGGGTATATGGTGAATGGTAGATGGGGTGCAATGAGTGAATGGTGAATGGTTGATTGGGTGCGACAAGTGAATGGTGAATGGTGAGGAGCACCGATTGACGGGTAACGATAGCTACCGAAGGTTCAAGTTGCACACCCCTTCAGTCAGATGAGACTCTGTACCATATGACACACAGGCTTGATGGGACTAGTTTTGAAACAGACAGAGTATGATATGTCACTTCACCGGATAAATTGTTTGTGTACTACAAAATGATGGAGTTTCTGTCCCTCACCCCTGCTAAGCCAACGATTTTGGTCATCAGCACACAGCATTACCGCCAGGCAGAGGTTCAGATGTATCTGTAGGTAGTGGCAAGGATCGGAATGCATTGAATCGTGCAGCTCTCATCCAATAGCAAGGCACCTCAGTCAAATTGGCGGTGGATAATCGGAGTTTCCCATCTCTAGATAGTGTTGTAAGTTCGGACGTGTGGTAAATTTTCAGTAGATTTTCCGAATCTGGAACCACCGACAGTGGTATCATGCACGTCACCTGCTTCGTTATTTGAGAGATGGACACCTGCACGCACCTCTCTTGAAATGCAGTAGGCTGATTTCAAGTGTCAAATATTAACAAGCAAGGCAATCGCAGGAATTCGTATGGTTTGTTTGTTGTAGCTTCAGAATTTCAGCATACTTTGGGTGGGCTTTGAGAAACTGCAACCATGTGGCAGGGGCGATGCCCCACCTATGATCTAGTGATCAATTTGAACACTCCTAGCAGACAATAGGTGATGAAATCATGTATCTGATGATTGTCAAACAAGGTCGTATAGTAAGAGAAGTGCAGGGGAGGGCGGTGGGCGTTGAGTGTTCTCATGACAATTGTGAGTGCATATAAACATGCCTTGCCTCCCACAAATGCAGCCCATCGCACTAGTTCATTCTCAGGGACTACTGCAGGTACCATAGAGCTTTTAGAAAAAAGCTCCCAACCTCCTAACCTACTCTTCTGAACTACTTCTATACATCATGTCACAGAACAACCCCTCCAACTACGACTCTCCGACCAACCCAGGACACCCATGTCAATATCATGGCAGTGCACCTCCACAATGACCCAACCCTTACTGCCAACTCAGCAGTGATGGATCTCAGATATGGGATGGGTGTGCTTGGCATCTCACTTCCGAATATCAACTGCCCCAGCTGCCGACTCAGGAATTACAATATTAACTGCAACCACTGAACTATCCTCCATATACTGCACCACTGATGACCAGCCCTGACAGACGGCAAATGTGGATTGAGTACAGACAAACCTGGGTTCCATAAGAATGGGTTCCACCCTGACCACCTTCAACAACACCACCTCTACCACCACCACTACCACCACCACCTTGAGCAAACCCAAACCCGACAATGTTTCCACTGCATGACAAAGTCTGATACACACCGCTGCCTTCCCCTGTGCAGCCAGGACCACCTTGTGCGGAAGGATCCCTGTTCACCTCACAGCCAACTCCCACTCCACCTGAAGGTGAAGGGCTCCGGTACACCCCATGTCCTCCTCCCCCTCCACCAAGACCACCAGCTGCTCCAGGCTCATGGTTCACAAATCCTCCCCCACCTCTGATGCAGCTACCTGTTCTGAACCACTCACAGCACAGCCCGGAGCACAAGGAGCACTGACGCCTAGTCCAGACATTGCCACGTCTGAAGAATCTGGCGAGACTGAAGGGAGTGTGGCCCCTGCACAATGAAGATGGACCAAAGTGCTACCGAAGCTGTCGCCATTGACCCCAACTTCCAACATGGTCTTCGGTCAATGCTGGCGGCAGATCACTCTCGCTGAATACCCACGTCAGACAGCCCCAGCCAACATTATTCTACCTGATGGCACTGGGGATCAAAAAATGCCACCCACTGTCGCTGGGGCTAAAGTCAGCACCCAGCCACTCATGGTTAATATGGGCCAAGTTTAAAAGGGGTCCAAGGAAGGCGATACACCTGGGAGAAGTGATATCTCCAAGTTTGACAATCATGTCCGGCACAGATGGCTGATTCCTTGGCACCCTCATCGCGTGATAGAACCACTCTGCTTGGTGACATGGTGGATCGAGGCGCGGACTAAGTTTGTACTTTGGGATGCAGGTATCTCAAATATCATCCAGTTTTATGAGGAGATTCTATCCCTTAACTGGTTCAATGATTCTGAGATTATCAGGTACGATTGGGTTCACCATTTTTCCCAACATCTCTGCAACGGCCTGCGAGAGACAGCCACCGGGACAGTAACAGGTCAGGAAAATAAATGGAAGGGAGGTGGTGGAAACCGCAAGGCAGAGAGTAGCAGTGCTGAATACCCACCCAAACGGCCGAACATTGAGGTGGCCAATATTCAAAACAAGTGGTTTGTGGTACTTGTGTGCCGGGATGCCACTTCTGGGTTTCTATTCAGGTTATTTCAAGGACTTGAAAAATATTCCCAACTTGAAGTGGATCGATAAGACAAAGCTGAAGGGCGCATCCACTCTCCTGATTGTATATCGCTGCCAGTCCAGTGAAGAAGCTGCTCAAGACACCAGAGTTACAGATGGGGAGGTGTTTCTTGGCGGTGTGTGGAACCCGGAAACATGGAATGGTGAGGTCCAGAACTTCCGTGCTGTTGCGCATGAAGCAGCAACTCCACTCCTTGAGGCGAACAAGTATAATGGAGATGCAGAGAACCCACCTGAGAACGCCCGATTAGTGGAGGTGCCCAAAGAAAGCACATGATGGAGAGAAAGAGTAAGTTAAGAGCACCTGAAGTGTTGAATGAGGTTCTAGGCTAACTGGATTTCTTTGTAGCGAGCACCCCTACAAACACCCAAAAGGAAGTCTCCCAGAACACCCAGTGCACCACCTGATACACCCAAAAAGAAGTGTCCCAGAACCCCCAGTGCACCACCTGATACCCCCAAAAAGAAGTGTCCCTGAACCTCCGGTGCCCCACCTGATACACCCACCAAGAAGAGGGCTCCAGCCCAGCGAGATGACTACGCCAATTGTGTCTGTGCCACTGACTCCATGTGCTCTTACCGCCCATGCGAAAGGAATTAGGAGCACTGAAGTTCTAGACAGTGATTCACTATCTGCCAAAGAGCTGATCAACCCTCAAGGTGATGAGCCAGGGTAACTTTTAGATGATGCTCTCATAGCCACTATGAACAACATTTTCGAGCACGAGTGTCTTGAAAAAGCAGTTGCATTATTCGATGCTGTGTCATGTGGAGATTCACATGCGGATGCGATTCAAGAGCCAAAGTACACCTTGAATTGTCATTCAGAAGTAAGATTACTTGCCAAATTGATCTAGGCGAATGTTTTCATTGTGTGGAGATAGAACCTCAATGTGGACCTGCCTGGGGCACTCCTAGCTGATGAGATAAGACTTAGGAAAAATTCACTGTCTTAGCTGCGGCTCTTCATGCAACGTCAATTATGGAGGATGTCATAAATCGCCATGAGACACAGCTACTGGTGCTCTTTAACCTCTCACTGGGAAGATAGTCTCAGGTGGTGGACACGGGCTTCTCAACCCTCAGCACTGTCCAGCAGCAGCAGTGGTACCCTTGCACTCACCCTAACCCTGTTCCTCATTGTCTTCTCCAGTGTTTTGATAATAAGCCAACAACTGACCTCCCACCATGAAATCCGTGATTCTGTGTGGTGCTCCCAGATGTCCGAGTGACATTGATTGGTACAATACATACCATCATGTAAGGGACTCCGTTGTCAGTATGCGATATCGGCGCAGAAGATGCTTGCATCCTGACTCACGCACGCCTCATCTCCTGTGTGGAACATCATGAGCGACGGTTGAATATCCAGGTGATCACCTACGATACAATCACAAGCTCAGCACAAAACAATGGGAACGACACAATTGACCAGCTAACAAACTACCAGTGGTCGTGGGAAATCTGTGATGAGATGCACCGCTTGAAAGAACTGAAGTCTAAGGGTTGGTAGGTTGCATCTGAAGCCCAAATTTGTTTCAAAGTGCAAGTTATGGCAGCACTGGCTTACCACTCACTGAAGGACTGGGGAAACACAAGTCGGTGGCTGATCACAATTTCAGATGAACCTGAGAATGAGCGATTGGTAGAAGAACATGGTTGCAAGACTTCAATGTCAGCGATCACTGCCCTTCAAACCACTGTCACCAAGGGAAGTCCCATTGCTGTACAACAGAAAGCTGTCTCAGTGCTGACCGAAGTCACTCACCCATGTATAATCTGCTGATGGACAGAGTCGCGGCTGGGTTCAGGTGCACCGCTGGTTTACATTGCGTAACAGAATTGTCATCCAGTTGCACTGGAGTGGTCTCAGGAAGAAGAGAAGCAGCTCGATGATGTTGTCACCTGAGTTGTGTGGCAGATGGTTCAAGGCGAGCATGAAATCACCTGGCGGATTCATCTCTGGCAGCTTGCTTGCATTTCACTATCTTAGGAGCAAGCAGGTGATCATTTTGCCGATGGCAGTTTGAAAGATAAGTGGGATTCTATCAGTTTTGAGGAGGGTCAGATTTTCAGATTTCTCCCAGAATCTTTCCTCCCTGAGTTGATCAGCAGTTCAGCAACTGGTCCTGAGATGGATGATCAGCCTAGTACAGGCTCACCTGTCTTATCACTGCTTCCTCAGAAGGATGTACTGTGTTGTTCTTTTCCAGGCCAGGATCGCCATCTGGCATGGTGGTTGAATCACTATTTCAACCATGGCATCCAGGTCATTTGCAGCGTCTCCGAAGATTCGGCCAACCGGCTGAGTGAACTTATGAGTGATTTCCACAATTCCCCCTGCTGTTCCATCATCATTACCACCACCAAGATTGGTGGTACTGGGCTTAACCTCATGGCTGCCAATCATGAGCTGATTCTTCAGAAGGCCTGGGGTCTCAATGAGCAGCGGTAAGCATTTGGATGGATCATGCGACTGGGTCAGATGTGTTAGCATCACAACTGGCTTGTCCACACTGCTCCAAACGGCTTCAATGATAGAGGGACTGCACTCAATATGGTCAAATAGTACTACTCAGCTAGGTGTTTTGCATGAACAGATGAATTGTTCGATGGTAAGAAAGAAGATGTCTACATCATTCTCAAAACAGGCATTGAGGAATCTGCCATTCAGGCTGAGATGTTGTCGCAAACGGAATAGCTGCTTGGGTGTTTCTGGGTGTGCATCGGTTTGGGATCACATTCATGAATTGTTTAGAATATTTTTTTGATTCACTGCAGTGCATCAGGGAGTATTCTTTGTGGTTATATGGAGTTCAGGTTTGGGTATTTACTGGGTTTCTTCTTCACAATGGACTTGATTATCTGTATCTCTATCTTCTCTCATGTGTCACTAGATCTAGATGTTTGACAATCGATGGCTTTGGGTTAAGGTATAAATCCACTTGATATCGCGTGGGAAATGGAATGCAGTTGTGGAGAATTACTCATGGTGGTGGTCAAGGGTGCGGGAGCCCAGTGGTCAAGCTGTCAGGTGAAACTTGCTTGCCCAAAACCAGAAATAGAATACGAAGACGGTTCGGATTGTACACAAAATACTAATTCATTCAAACCTGATTTCCCACACTATCCTAGTGCATCTACTACACACCCACATCAGCAAAATGTAATTCTTGCTCCAGGAGGCTCCCGGAGGCTCCTGGAGTTGTCGGAGCAGTTCGGAGCAGTTCGGAGTAAGTGCTAGGTTTCGGAGGCTCCTGGAACATGGGAGGGCTCTCCTGGAGCCTCCGGGAGCCTCCGGGAGCGCTGGTGAAAGGTTCTGGAGCCTCCGGGAGCACCGGTGCAAGGTTCGGAGCCTCCGGGAGCGCCGGTGCAAGGTTCTGGAGCCTCCGGGAGCGCCAGTGTAAGGTTCTGGAGCATCCAGAAGCGCCGGTGCAAGGTTGGGAGCCTCCGGGAGCACCGTTGCAAGGTTCTGAAGCCTCCGGGAGCGCCGGTGTAAGGTTCTGGAGCCTCAGGGAGCGCCGTTGCAAGGTTCTGGAGCCTCCGGGAGCGGCAGTACATGATTCTGGAGCCTCCGGGAGCGCCGGTGTAAGGTTCTGAAGCCTCCGGGAGCGGCCTGTATGAGATCTAGGAGTCTCCAGGAGCATTGGATGATGTGGAATTATTCGGATAAATATTCTGTATATTGTCCCCATTCTTGGTGATTCATCTCTTTGATTACTTTATGTTCGAATGAATGTGCATTGTTATATCTATTCCTATTCAAAATGAAACAGTTTGAAATAATTATACGGAAATAGGCATTAAAATAGAGAGCAACTTAGAAAGCATGGCAAGGAAAATAACATAATGATTGAAGCAAAAGAGAGTGTGAGGAACATAAAGCACAGCAACTAACACCTGTCCAACTCGATCAATCAAACATATTATCAATATCACCAACGCCATCACCCATTTCGTCCGCTCCAAGGAAAGCTACTATTTCATTGGCATCCTCTTTACATAGATGAGTGATGCGTTCTCTGCACTTATTGATGATTGAATTTTGCCTGGTCGGATGGATGGAACGCCAATGATTATAGGCTCTCAGAGTAACGTCTGCAATCGAAATTTGGTTAGTCATTCAGGTACCCATGTGTATAAATAAGCGTAACCAGAGTCTAATCAAATAGAGAGAAGCTTGAAACGGCAAACCAGGTGCGCCCAAAAGAGATCGGTGCAGATGAAATGGATATGAAAAAGATAATAATTACTTTGATAATCATCCTGGGTAAAGTTTGTGGTGACTTTTGTGCCCTGCTCATAGTCTGATAGGGCACAGTGGATGGCGGCCGCCGCAATTGC